>JAGDQP010036137.1:0-17448 GCA_022664845.1 Lepisma saccharinum | reverse complement strand
CAATTTAATAAACCTAATGCATTTGTTGCTTAGGTTTATTAAATTGTGACTATTTGTGAGCAAGAAAACAAAAAAGATTTCCTCACGAAAACACTAAATTCATGATGCTTGATAACTTAATTGATGTTCCTCGTCACTGCAACCACCACAGTTGAAAAAATCGATTTTTATTTATCAGAAATATAAGGCAAATTTACGTTTGCTAACATTCTATGAATGCAAGGAAGCATCTGTGAAGGAAATGAGTTGCATAAATAGTACACTTGTCTCAATAGCTGGCGAAAGCTTACAGTAATGTTAATTTTTAATGAGGAATATATCTGTTTAAGGGCTAATTTTCATGAATGCTTGCGATCAGTGTGAGTAGCCTATTGAAACATGTGTTATACCGCGTAATAAAACTACACCTCGAAACAACATGTGTTTCAATTGGCTATTCAACCAAATGGCAAGAACACAAGCATTCATGAAAATGAGCCTTAAGTTTGCGGTATTGTATTCTTAGTATACATATTTTATCTCATAAATATCGTGGTTGTTTAAACATTTTTTTTTAATGTTTCATTAATTTAATTTGTGTTTTCAAAGATTTAGTTAATTCCGAATAAATTACCTTTACCATGGATGTAAATACGGTAGACGGATTGACTGGGTCAACTTGATTGTGGTGTTCGAATAATATTGCCTGAATGATTGGGATTAACTTGCGTCTTATTGGTTGGCCTATGCCTGGGTGTGTGGAAGCAAATAATGGATAATCTAACGAATGGAGCTAAGGAAGAGATTAGATTAGATTTATTTTCGTTCTGTTGACCACTACAATACTTGTACAAAAGGGATTGTACATCATGGTATAATACACGTCACAAGGTACATGTCTATATTTACAATGATTTACAAAACAAAAGAAAATCGTGCAAACAGAGAAATGATAATATATATTTTTTACATCGAAATATATGGTAGCATTAATTTATAATTAGTATATAATATATATTTTTATGATTTATATATAATTAGATTAAGCTGCAAGTAAAGAAAAATGATGAATATAACTAAAATAAACTGTTATTATAGAACTCATCCATGTTGTAATATGCTTTTTGAGTCATTAACGTTTTTATTTGTCTTTAGAAAAGGTGTTTACTATCAATGGTCCTATTTTTTTCTGTTAGCTGATTAAATAACTTCGTACCTACATAAATTGGAGATTTTTGAAATAATCTTGTGCGATGGGAGGGAACATATATTTATATTTATTTTATAAATAAAATCAATGTATTTTATTTAAGATAGGAGGAAGATCGTAATATTTTAAATATGGTATTGTACAGGGTGTGATGTTCAGTTGTCTTTTTAATCAATTACACCTGCCAAGTTCTCATGGCTGTGCTGCCTTCAATTTCGGGTCGCTAGAAGTAGATCCTCTACCGTCTTTACATCCATGGTAATTTACGTAATGTTCAAATATTTTACCACTGATAAAGATTTATTTTGCAGTTTTACACTATTGGAAATACAACTGAAAAGATAAGTAAGGGTATCAACTAAGATTGTAAATTGATCAAGGTTCCAGAATAATGGAGTTGAATGAAGTTGGCCGGAGCGCTGCTACAGGAAGCATTTTTTGGATAGAAGACTCGAATACTTTGATTCATCGGTCACAAAAATTGAGTGAGCCTCCTGAAGCATCATTGGATTGTAACGTTTTGGACTCCAAATTCGTGTGTGTCGAAGAAAGTGAGGATATTCCTTCTTCTGATGTTAGTTGTTCACAAGATGTTGATCCTCTAAGTACTGGTTTAGTGAAAAACGAATTTACAAACTGCTTCGCATCTGTGTACGTTACATCAAGGACTGATAAGAACTCACTTGATGCAGATTTATTGAAAGAAGAAGATGCATATTCTCCTGGAAGCATATTCATTCCTTCAGAAGAATCTGATGCCGATGTCTGCACCAGCAGGTATGATATGTAATATTGTGTCTTACCCTAATTAAGCACTTTTCCTCGAGTATTAGTAAATCTTAATTCTAATTTTAAGTTAGCCTATACCACAGAGATCCATACAGAGAATTAATTTACATTGATAAATTGCTAGACATTTTTTTCTCTCTTCGGAGAAGTTCCTTTTCTCAGTGGTAGATGTCGATGAGCTCAGTTGTTTTTTTAAAATATCCTGGTAAACTAAAATTCTGTGAATGGTTCATCATTTCCGGTTGGGTAATAACGGCAATGTGAACCAATGATCAACTTGAATTTAACGGATTAATTACAAAGAAATATCTATTGAGCGCAGAGGCATCCAGCAACGAAGCAAAAAAATATTCAGAGTCTGAAGAAATTGTGCAACTCTTTGTGAATGCAGGGTAGTTTTCGGTAAGGTTCTCTGTTATATTTTGATTCTGCTTCTTATTTGCATGATGTGTTATCTAAACTTGACCAGAACTGTGATTGACACAATACCTGTATGCTTACTTCAACGTTTAGAATATATTAAATGTTCATAATTTACTATTAATGGGCCAGAAAGTATCTCATTTTAAAGTGTTTTTTTTTTCGCCATCATTTAATTTACTCTGTAAAGCCGAGATGATGACTAGAACTTAAATCCTATGAATTTCATTTACTTTCAAACATTATCTTCACTTTCCCGTTCGAATCTAAAATAAAAATATCATACTCCATACAATCAGCTCGTATTTCGAATTCGTATGATATTCTATTGTTCTTCGAAATGCTGACCTAGAGACAAGTACAATTCAAGGCAGATGATTACATTAAATAATTTTATTCTTTATTTGATTTGCTGTTTTGAAATTGAACTTAGGTTTATTTTGTAGAGTACAAAATATAGTAACTCTAGTTCATGCTTCAGACATCGTCCCAAATAATTACAATGTTAGGAAATGCTTCGTCATTCGAGTTTGAAATCAACACGAAACCAAGTGTTCCTTCAATGCATCAACGTTTATATCATATTCAGTCCCTCATGTGACACTGTCCCATCTACATTAGGTGTGGCGCTAGAAAAATGAAGCACGTAATCCAAGTTTTTAGAGTCTGAATATTTCGTTTTATAGATTCAGATTTATTAGCGTTCTTGAAGATCTACTTTTAATTTCAGTATGAGTTAACACATATAGAACTTGCCAGTATACAATATATAGGCTACAAATTAGAAAAAATACAACATAAGAATTAATACTGCTATTTGCAATCTGACACTAGATACAATATAATAAGCATTTAAACATCAGATCAAGTATTGTTCACAAACTGTGTTCGTTGCATGAATATACGAATTGTAAATATAAAAAGAAAGGGAATGAACTCTTCAATATTATAAAAGGAAGCGGCAATTAATAGCTTAACTAGAATTTTCCTGAAGGTTTGATCTGATTTAATATTTTTTATATATATTTAGGCAGCTTATTATAGAATGTAATTCTTTTATGCGTTATTAGCTTTGCTTTTAGTTAAGTCCGGTTTCTGTTTATATACAATTTTTCATTGTTTCTGGTAAAAACTGTGCACATCGCTATTCTTTAAACATTCCTGTTTCCTTGATATTTGTAAGATTTCTTGAATATATATACAGGGAAGTGTCAGAATATTCAATTTTGAGGAAACAAGTCCACAAGAAGCACGATGAGGGCTGTTAGTAATTATCCTAACAATTCTCTTCTGAATCTTAAAAATTCTAGAAAGTTTTGTTGATGATCCCTAGAATGCAGTAGCGTATTTTGTGAGGGAATAAAATGTAACATAATAAGACTATACAATTGTCGATTGGTTTAAAAATTGAACTTATAGTATGATTCATGTTATCTAAGTTTGAGATTACACTATTACAAAATTCATTGAAGACCGTAATTGTTCATCTACCTTTTAAGAAGCCATGCTGATTTGCTCTGATGGTATTTTTCACAGTTGAATAACTTTGTCAATTCTGGAGAATTACGGTCTCTATGATTTTCAAATAGACCGAAGTGTTTGTTATAGGTTTATAATTTATAGCATGTGACTTCTTATTACCTTGATATTATGGCTTTACCGGTGAGCGTTTTAGGTTGTCAGGGAAAGAAACTCTGTTTTATTGAGCTGTTTACGATATGTGATAGTGCAAGGCGATATTATATGAATGCATTGCTTAACCACGTTTCTTTTAATTTCATCTAGGCCAGTTGAGGGCTTATTTTTTATTTTCCTTACAACTGATGTTTCATCTGCTGTAATTCTTGTGAAAAGAAAATGAGTTTTCAGTAATGGGAAGACTTTACATCTTACAACAATCAATAGGTTTGTCAGAACTATCCAAAACTTTAGGTGTAATACTTGTAAAATATTCGTTGAAAATCTGAGAAACAATGCGCGGGTTTTTAAGTGTATATTACAGTCTGGCAATTCAGTTTTTATATTTTCGTATTTCATTATTTTTCTGTTTCTGTGTTTATTACGTTCCAAGCTGTTTTAGATTTGTTTACAGCAGAATTTAATGTCTTAGCGTAGTATATTCGTGTAGCTTATTTTATATCCTTCATATATTATTTTATATAACTTGTATTGTTGAAGATCGGTAACACTCTCTGATTTTACATTTAATGTTCAGTAATTTTAGTTTCTAACTAGAAGTTATTTCTTTCGTAGTCCATTAATTTTTTTCATGGTTAATTTTTTTACTATTCGGTGTGCAAAGGCAGATTGAAATGTTCATTCAAACTAGCTCACTGTTCACTCAACTTGGTTGGTTTCACTAAAAGTTTCTTATTATATTAGATTTTAAAGAAATGGCAGTACTTTTAAATTAATTGGATACATTCAGTGCTTGAGCCAAGTATAAGTTGAATCCGAAGTTAATAACTTCTGGGTCGTAATTAGAGGTCGAAATATTGGTAACAATATTGTCAAAAGTAGTTTCTGCTGTTTTAGTGACATGAGTTCAATCATGAATTGTAGCGTGTAAATTATACGTGTTCATTATTTCTAATAGATGTTTTACAGTTAGTGGTCTTTTTATCTATATATATATTGAAGATACCACAAACAGCTATATATTTATATTTCAAGTAAATTATATTTAATACTTTGTCTAGTAATTGATCAAATATGTGTATATTTGAATCAGGTGTACGATAGACGACCATAACAAAAATGTTTTCAGATTTTCAAAACACTTCAATGGCAGTGTACTGTGCAAATACTTTTCTATGCTCAGAATTTTCTATGTAATATCTGGCTGATTTGATTTTGTAGTTCTTTCACTTAATATACATACACCGTTTTTTATGGTTTGCCGAAAATACACTGCTGCAAAATTAAAACCAGGAATATTAATTGTTTCGCAATTTTCCACCAGTATTCACTAGCACATACTATATCAATAACATTAGTTTATAAAATAATTTCTAGATCAGTGCACCTGCTACGAACGGACTGAATGTTCTGGTGAACAATAATTAAGTCTTTTGGTTCTTTTCCAACTTTTTTTTAGAAAAAGAAACTGCGTTGCTTTGTACAGTATTCTTAAGAATCAGAATATTTTCTGCTTCTGATTCGTAACACCAAATCCGTTTCCCTGACGCCAGGGAAGCGGTTTTGCCCTCTTTTTCACAGGCCATCAATATATGAACACATTATAATGTTCTTGATACACTCTACTATAGATGTCTTACCCCTTTTATTCATATGTTGCCCATGTTTTGTGAAATGACTTCTTGGTATATCGCTTAGATTTAATTATATGATTGGGAAGTGCTTTGCAGACTTTTTCAGTGTTCCGATTTGCTTCTGTTACGGCCTGATTGACCCTTAACTTCGGGATTAGATCATGACGTTCTGGGATAGCAGTAACTATTTCTGAATTTGATTGTACCTGCTTCAATTTTGTGTGTATCGTAGAGATAGCCTTTGAGGCCTGGTTGCGTGCTTCGTCATTTGATTCCACCATTAAAACAGTCACATCGGGACGCAGTGAAGTAGATTTTAGGTTTTCTAATCCACTTACACTTGAAGCACCGTGTTTTACACCTCCAGTAGTCGAAACTTGTGGCATACCTTCGCGGAGCAGTGGGCTATATGGCGACCATGACTATCCGCAAATATTTGAAAATATTATTTTAAAAAAATATTTGAAGTAGTTCAAATTGAACAACTTTTTGCTACACTAGAGCAGGGCCTAAAATTCAACGAAATCACAGCTCCACACTGTTAAAATTTTTTATATAGTATAGAAAAACTAGTTTAGTCAGCATTTGTTTTGACATATAATCAGTGTTCTGTCCAGTACATCATGTTTACCTGCGACCAAAAATTATTATGATTATTATTATTATGTAGGAAAATTTTAGCATTCAGAGCAAACAAAATTAAAGGCACATTAGGATACATATTTAATTGTATTGTATTAAACCATAAAATACAGGAAACAAACCGGTAAGAAAAATAGTCACACTGGAAGAAAAAAGTCACTTTTTCTTACATAAGAATTTCACTGTCATTTTTCCGTGATCATCACGCTGTCTCAGTCTGTTTTCTGCCGAGGCAAATACACCGTTATACCAGGGCTGTTCCATTGACTTCATACCAGCTTCAAAACGCCTTTCCTTTCTGGCCAGCCATTTTATAACAGCAGGGGTTGGGCTAAAATATTTCCTGGGATATATTTCCCAGGATAATATTTCCTGGGATATATTTCCCAGGATAATATTTCCTGGGTTATGATTGGTTGTTGAGAGTCTACGGTGCTTCGGCTAAAATTTTGGCGGTTATTGATGTATGTTATCTCTGGTAGTACATATTTCTATAACGGATTCAAAGGATCGTGTAATTTTTATCTACGAAACAACACATTTCATTATATCGGAAAAGTGTAATGTCCTATTGAAACAACAGATAAACGTGCAGTTAGTTGCATATTTTAAAATATGAATGCAACCGAAAACGTTTGAAAACTAAATATAGTTAAAAAGTTCCTTCACCTCAAAATTGGCAATGGTTTTCCCTGCCATCTAGGAGACACCTATACGTATTAACTCTGGCTTAATATCATATACTGGCAGTTATATGGAATTGAGTAACCCATTGCATAATGAATGTATTGAATCAGTAAGACTTAAGGTGCAGTTTCGTTTGTGCGATTGGCGCATACGAAGATCGCATGCAACTGCTGCACGCGCCACTGCATTCACACGTTGAAGGGAAATCAGTGAAGGCGGTTTGGTTTGCGCGTTGGACGCATGGTGTCGCTAGCAGCAGTTGCAACGACTCCTTCGGAGAGCAGTCAAGCTGCAGCAGTCGCAAGTGTTGCATGGTATTATGCGCAGTTTACATTCGCGTTTTCATTGAATCTTGAGTATTTTGTGCCAAATATGAACTTCAGCTGAGATGAGGATTGAAAGTTACGTCAAGAATTGGACGACAATGCTATGAAATTGTTGGTAAATCCCGAAAGAAAGAGAATACATGCAAGCCAGTAGTACGTTTGGTCTTCAATAGATGGCAGCAGAGTATACAAGCAAATTGAATTAACACTATTGTTTTAAACTGAATGAAAGTTGAGTTTAATTTAAAGTGTTGTTTGTATTATTATTATAGTTGTTTGTAATCACATCTAAAATTTTGTTACTGTAAGAAATATTGTTTACAGAAAGATCTTAAACTTGTACTGCGCGAAAAGTAAATCATATAAATATGTCAAGTATAGTAGGGCGTCGCGCGCGCGTAAGCGCATAAACGAAACCACCCCACTGCATGCTTCCGGCGCTCGTGTTCGATGAATGCGATCTTCGTATGCGCCAATCGCACAAACGAAACTGCACCTTTAGTTTGACACACTAAACGCGTTTAAATGCATAATCCGAGAAAAGTAAGGTACTCACATTAATACCACTCCACACTTTAAGAATTATAGTTCCACACTCCTTTCCTACAGTTCCACAAAGTGTGGAGTACTCCACTCAATTTTAGGCCCTGCACTAGAGTTACGTGTTTAGGAGGATGCGGAAGGACTATTCATGTATTTACTGTTGTATCCGTTCTCTGTTCCTGAAGCTGATATTTCTGGAACTTTCGGGTAGATTGCAGGGATCTCACTATTTGAGTATTTCTCTTACTCCTCGGTATTTAGCGCACTAAATCTATTCTTTAAAGGAACAGCTTGGGCGCCCTTTTTCTTTTATGCTTCGCGAGAGAGACCTTTTACAGCAGAAGCCCAAAATTGAATATTACTTTCACCTTCACTGCTTCCCTGACATTCAGCATTTTCTTCCTTGAAGTTCTTTAAAACTTCAACAAGTAATTTGGTTATTTGGTCCTTTGATGCTACTTCTCCTTTTAACACTTCAGATCACAGGTTTCACACAAATACGTTGGTATTTTATCAGTTTCACTTTTTGTTGCAGCAACAGTTGACGTTCTTATTTTGTATCTTGTGTTCATCACAAATCACGTTTATTCCCATAGTTTCTACAGCATTTATTCCATAAGAATCTAAACTGTTTCGCTTCTATTATATTACCATTTACATACTGATCAATGATTTCAACTAAGTGTGCTGGTGAGATAATTACACAAACATGTACAATTACTATACAAAAATTAACTATATTTGTAAAGTTTACATGAACGCGTCATGTAATGAAAAAATGACAAAGCTTTTCTTTGTACGAATATGAAATGGGAGAGCATAATAGTCTTTTTCTCCTGGCATAGGTTGTTGCTAGAAATAAACCGAGATCTTTTTCATACCTGCTAATCAAAATATTCATTGTTATATTTCTCTATCGAAGCTTTGTTTTCCAAAGCTAAAAATCTCTTATGAGATAGAAACATTGTCCTTGCTCTTTCGTAAAAACGCCGAAAATTGCAACTATCGAAACTTTAGGAAATGTTGGAAAGAGTCCGAAAGAAATAGATCCAAATAGGAGCGGAAAATATCTTAGAGATTGTTCACTAATAGAGATATGTTCATTGAACGAAAGCATGCCTTAGGATGAAATATACTTTCAACACTACACAATAATGATTGTTAGAGGTCGTCGGATCGATCTCTGCTTATGCCATGTGGACTTTGTGGTGGACGAACACCGTGTGCGTGGGATTTTCTCGGGGTGTCCCGTTTCCTCCCACTTTCTTCATTCCACCAATTCATCCCAATCATCATCCATACGGCCTGAGCCATAGTTGCCTAAAGGCCATAAAATAAATTGAATATTGATTGTTGCCTTCCATCCAATTTATTTTATTTTAATTTGTAAAATTATGATATATTTCTGATTAGTTATCGAAAGTTTGAGGTATGTTTTACGTGGTTTGAATAAATTATAAAGATGTTTTCAGTTATGTTTTAACGTTCTGTTGAAACTTTTACGATTACCACAACAACATGTTTATATTTTTCATTTCGATCTAGCATAGGTTTTTGGTTGTTTACGACGGAAAAATAATTTCCCTATTATCACACTTCCTGACAACCACAGTAAAATATGTAAATGATTCCAGTTAAATGCTATTTAATGTAAGTTTTATATTCACTTAGTAAAAGCTACACAAATATGTTTCCATATTGAAGAAAATATTAAATTTTGCCAGTTTAATGCAGCAGTTCATCTTTTCGTTTTCTATATTGCATTTGGAACGATGACAAAAGGATAGAACATTCATCTCGCCATTCAGTCATCCACGAAGCTGACTGTCTAGAATGCCAGAAACCAGTGTCTATTAGTAGAACTCATAAATGGAATTTTCCAACAGCAGAACTGTCTTCTGGAATAGATCCAAAATTAAATTCAGTTCCGGACTTCGTATGTTACCCAACTGTTCAGATGACACCGACTATTTCAAATGAAATCGAGTTGAGGGATCGTTCAACACAGAACAATAGTGACACACTAAAAATGGTATTTAACACAAATACAGCAGCCTTTAAGCTTCAGGATTGCAACTCCAAGAACAGATACCTAGCTACATTGCACCCTAAAATTAGCAAAACAAATGTCATTCTTACATCTCAATATTGTGAAACGTCTTCCACCAAGAAATCGAATTTAGAAGAAAGGCGTCTTAAATGTACAATGCAAAAATCACTGTCGTGTGATTACTGTGGTCACTCATTTGGCCGGAAGAGTAGGTTAATAAAACATTTGGAATCTCATTCACGCTCACATATATGTTACCTGTGTGGTAAGTCATTTGTTCGGAAAAGTAATCTAGAAAGACATTTGAACATTCATTCAGATATAAAAGAGTATAAATGTGACCAGTGTGGTAAGCAATTTGGCCAGAAAAGGTATCTAGAATGTCATTTGAAAATCCATTCAGATATGAATGAATACAAATGTGACCAGTGTGATAAGACATTTGGTCTGATAAGTAGACTAAAATCGCATTTGAAAATCCACTCCGGTATTGTAGAGTGCATTTGTGACAACTGTGGTAAGTCATTTGGTCAGAAAAGATATCTAGAAGCTCATTTGAGAATTCACTCAGGTATAATAAAGTATAAATGTGGACAGTGTGATAAGATATTTGGTCAGAAATGTAGTCTAAAATCACATTTGAAAATTCATCCCAGTATTAAAGAGTACATGTGTGACCAGTGTGATAAGACATTTGTTAAGAGAAGTAATCTTAAATCACATCTGAAAATTCACTTAGGTATAAAAGAATACTTGTGTGACCAGTGTGGTAAAATGTTTAGTCTTAAAACTGATCTGGAAAGGCATTTGAAAATTCACTTAAATATTAAAGAGTATAAATGTGACCAGTGCGATAAGACATTGAATCAGAAATGTAATCTAAAATCACATTTGAAAATCCACTCCGATATTATAGAGTGCATGTGTGACCAGTGTGGTAAGTCATTTGGTCAGAAAAGATATCTAGAAACACATTTGAAAATTCACTCATGTATAAAGGAGTATAAATGTGTCCTGTGTGCTAAGACATTTGGTCATAAAAGTAGTCTAAAATCACATTTGAAAGTCCATTCCGGTATTAAAGAGTATATATGTGACGAGTGTAAAAAGTCATTTGGTAAGAAAGGTAATCTAAAATCGCATCTAAAAATTCACTCAGGTATAAAAGAGTACTTGTGTAACCAGTGTGGTAAGATATTTGGTCTGAAAACTGATCTGGAGAGACATTTGAAAATTCACTTACATAAAAAGGAGTATAAATGTGACCAGTGTTATAAGTTTTTTAGTCAGAAAGGTAATCTAGAAAAACATTTGGTGATTCACTCAAGTATAAAAGAGTACATATGTGACCATTGTGCTAAGTCATTTGGTCAGAAACGTCAACTAAGAAAGCATTTGAAAATTTACTCACGTATAAAAAAGTAAATATGTGGCTAGTGTGGCAAGATATTTTATCGGAAGGGTGATCTAGATAGGTATTTGAAATTTCAGTTATGTATAAAAGAATATAAAATGGCGATTCTGGTCAGAAAGGTAATCCAGAGAGATATTTGATCATTTACTCAATTAGGAGATACTATACATCTGACGAATGTGATAAGTTGATTGGTCAGAAATGGAGTTTCAAATCACATTTGGTGTTTGATTAATGTTACGGTACGTAGAAAGAGTTCTTTTTCATTTGTGTATTAATAGAGCGGGATCGTTGATCCATCACATCACTTTTATCCCTAAGAATACCAAGGCTGGTAAATTTTGCCTGCTAGTTCAGTTTTAATTATTTTTACAGTTTATAATTATTGTTAATATCCCAAAATGTTTCATTTATGTTAAATCTCAGTTTACAACATATTTACTTAGAATTCACAGAAAAAATATTTTGTATTGTGCGGCTTGATTTGACCCCTCTTGTTAATAGGTGTATGCCATTTTTGTTATAAGACAAAAGTCCTAAGTTTAGTGTTGAAACCTTATTTCGTTATCAGTTGACTATATAAAATGCCTCATTCATGTAAACAAAAGCTTAGAAGTATAAATGTCTAAAGAAATAAACATAAAATTAGACTCCAGATAATAATGCAAGGAGTGCCTTAAATGTAATCACTTGTGGGAAATAGAAAGAAGAGCTACTAGTGTTCTTTTTCATTTTGCATATTTCAGAATTATTAAACTCGCAATATAAGGTCTAAAAATGACCTAGAAACAGCGCAGGAAAATTTTGCCCCCACCCCCTTAATACTACACGTAGCACATACGATCATGGTATTCGTAGCGTTAAAGTAAAAAAAAAACATTAAAATTAATTAATCCCTTTAGTCTCCGCTAAAGCGTCGAAATTTTGAGAAAATATTCTTGAATACAAAAATTCACAAAATATATAGATTGCTGAACCGAATTGCTAAAAACGTGCAATTGTTGCTTCAAAGTTTTGGGAAACAATTTAAAATTGTGACGTGGATATCAAAGTGGTCTGAGAGCTTCCGATTTGCAGTTGAAAAGAAAAAATTGTATAGTAGGCATGGAACCTGCACTACAGGAGATCTGTGTCGATGTGTGCTTTGTTGAGAAAGAAAGAGTGCCAAGAATGGTCATTCTGCTTCTCATGGTCTAGAGGAAGGCAAAGATAATGAATATTGGACGTATTTACATAAAGACAACATTAATTGCACGTAAGAGAGAATTTCGAAAAAAAAATACGTGAGGTTTTCTAAATTCACAGAGAAGTCAAAGGAATCCGGATACCATCTCAGACTCTGTGACGGATCAATCACCAATCGCAAGCTATACTGATTACGATATAGACATTTGATAGGTAAATGTACTCAGTTGTGAAAAAATGTCTTCCGAACTTGTAACCTGCCATTTACAGAACAAATGTGTTATTATAATAGCTGCTATAATTCCTTCTGTGCTCAAAGAGTTTGATATTTTTCTCTCAACGATTCTCAGTATCATGAATATTCGGTAGGGATAATCGACCCTCTTGAAGAGGATAAAATAGAACAGCGGATCAACATGCAAGGAAGACAAATCGAAAGCCTTTTCTCTGATTGTAGGGTTGACGAAACGTTAATTCTGGAGAGAAACTATGGGTCTTTGAGTTCTACTGTAAAATGAAGGGAAAAGAATTCCCTGAGTTCTTAGTGTTGAAGATTCTGAGTCCCAACATATTAATCATGTTATTGCAAACGAAATCGTGCATTATTTTAATACTAACAGCATAGATCTAAGTAAACTTCTTACCTTAGGCTGTGATAGAACTGTAGTAAACACTGTACAAAAGTGTAGTAATGAGTTACATCATTAACCTTCTCCAACATCTGGTTTACCTTCTTCACTAAATTTAGCGCTATCTTTAAGATATCTTGTTGAGGATTGTGTTAAAGGCAGGAAAGGGCATACGACTTAGGTAAGACATGTCGGTGAAGGTTCAGCAATGCGAGTCTCTGCCACAAGCACACTTCAAATTGATTGTATTATCTTAGTTAAATATTTTAAGAATCTGACGGATTTTCGTACAGATAAAAAAAATACCTCAAAGTGCGCAAAGTACTCAAATCAGGAACTAGTTCACTTCATATGGCTTGGTGTAGTTTAGTGCATTGCTAAAACCTAGGTGGCTTAGTACTACAAACTGATTACTGTGTTTCTATGCAGCAAGAGTAGTATCTTCGAAGGAACTGCATGTTTCACTGCGCACCCAGTTAAAGTTTACCCAGCGGTATAGGTTCCTGTCAAACACTGGCGTCACGCAGTACCATTGTAGACTTTAATTTTGATGATGCCTAGACGATGACTATAAGAAAATCATTGGCCCTGCCCTCCGTAGGAATACTTATCCAGCTAGATAATTTCCTTCTCAGAATGATAAACGACCTGAGATGGAAAATAAGGTGATCAGCTGACGTAGAATCTTGAACGGCCAAAATCAGTCAAAAGGAGGAAGACAAGTGCTTCCCAATCTCCCTAGGATTTAAATTTCCCTGTTGTTGACTACGTATACTTGAGTGAAAGTAATGGGAACTAACGGAACACGCGTTAATAATGTACTTGTGTCGAGAAAAATACAGAACACATACAAATTACAGCAAATGCCAAGGCATCAAGTTATATCGCTGCTTTAGTATGTTCGTGAATTTCCAAAGTTGTGACCGAAGCGGCTTTGTCCCTATGCGATTTCGAAGTACCACACGGATTGATACTACCAAAGCTGAAATAACAAAACGAGTTGTCGCCTTTTATTGATGGGGTAACGGGCCATAATGTATACCTAAACATACTAAAGTCTAACCACAAGGAACTATACAGAGAAGTAGTCTCCATTTATAACTACACGTTTTCTGGTTTCGAAGTAGTTTTTTCCTTTGCCGCTAGATGGTTCTGAATTCATAAGTTCATTTTCTTATTCATCCTCATAAATTGAAGCCTATGATTGACTTGTAACTCAATATGTAAGCTAAGAGGAAATGCTGAACTAGTCACAGAACTTCAGCAGAATCTTCAAGAAAATAAGCTACTGACTTCAGAGATATGTAACGGTGAGCCTAGATACTTACTGGAAGTCACAGAAATGCAAAGTTGTTAATGTATATAGATTACTAATATCAATGGTTCTCTGTGGTCGAACCTCCATAAGTTAGCAGAAACAATGGGCATTAATGACAACTTAGTACTTATGTAGGTTAATGAACCCAAACGTAGAGCTCATAATACAAGATATATATTTTTTACAACACACGAAAGTACATGGAAGTCACCAGAGTCTCGACACATGAATCCAATTGAACATTTGTGGTACATCAAATCTATTGACTATTTGTGGCATGTCTAAAAAGAAGTGAGCGTGCATGACAGATTTCAAACAAACAAGACCTGAAAATGCGTTAACACTAAAATGAAGCAATATTCCGTTATCCTTGACTTCAAAGTTAGTGCAGTCAATGTGTGTTCGCCTTTAGGCCATCCAAAAATTTAAAGGATACCTTACAAAATATTAAACTACAGAACACTGGCTACAATTATTTATTATCTGGGATTAATACTTCTTGTTCTTTTATATTTGGTTTCTTCTTGCTCAGAATTTAATTTTTCTGACCTCATTTTTCTAAAAGCTATAATTATTATTGTTATTTCATTTTGTAGAATGTAATTGAAACATGAACATCATTTTGTTTTGATTAGTTGTTTAATTAGCAACCAGCTGTACTTTTAGTAGTTTATTTAAATGTATTAATACTTTTTGTGCTTAATTAATATATATTATATTGATATAATTTATATTTAATAATATACAGAGTATCCCAAAATTAGTGTGTAAATTTCATTGTTCCAGTACACAGAAATGGGAAGAGCTAGGACAACCAAATTTGGAGAGAGTTTGGATGAAACTCTGAAGTTTTGTTTGGAAGCAAAATGAGGTCACGCGTACAAGCGACGGATGAGATACAAGGTCAAAATAGAATTTTTTCCTTATGGGATTTAGTGTTAAATAGTGGTTTCATATGCCATTCTTTCGAATATTGATCTCTGGTAGCAAAAATCGGTATATGTGCATAACTTCTGATACTAAGCAATATGATAATGAAAAATATGGCCAACTGTGACTTTCTGACCTCTAGAAGGCCTGCTGTGTCTTTTGTGAGATTAGCGCTCGTTTCAACAATTTATCGTACAAGATTAATTCTACCGAAAAAGGCGACAACAAGTACACAAAGGATTGACCGAAGATTTCAGCAAAATTAAAAGCTTAGAAATGTAAAAAGAGGTCAAAGGTCACGGAGCTTAAGTGTCATATTTCAGACAATCAACACTACCAAAGCATTCGTCGTTTGAAACAATAAATTTGAGTTCCTATAAGATTTAAAATTAAAAATTACGTTACTTACGAGAATCCAAAACTTGACCCCGTGACCCTCATCAGGTCATCTGTGACCATTAGGGATTAGCACCCTTTTCAACAGCTAATGGTTTAAGATTAATTCTATCAAAGATGATGACCACAAATAAAGGACTGATTGAAGGTTTCATTTAAGTAAAATTGAAAAGTGAAGAAATGTCACAAGGGGTCAAAGGTGATGGAGCTTAAGTGTCGTAATTCAGACAATGAGGACTGTCAAAGCATTCGACTTTTGAAACAATACATTTGAGTTCCTATAAGAATTAAAATTAACATGTGACTTACGATAATCCAAAATTTAACCCCGTTACCCTCATAAGGTCATCTGTCAAATTTTAGTTTTAAGCGCCCTTTTCAACAACTTATCGTACAAGATTTATTCTATCAAAGAAGATAACCACGAACGCACAAATAAAGGACCGACTGAAGGTTTCTTTGCCACAAAATTGAAAGGTGAGAAATGTCACAAGGGATCAAAGATCACGGAGCTTAAGTGCCGTATCTCAGACAATTACGACTATCAAAGCGTTAAACTTTTGAAACAATTAGTTGAGTTTCTATAGGATATAAAATTAAACATGACATGTGACTTATGAGAATCTAAAACTTGATTCCGTGACCCTCAGCACATTATCTGTGACCTTTTGGGGATTTTATTCTTCTTGCAACAGCTTATGGTACAATATTAATTTTGTCAAAGTAGATGACCACAAATACACAAATAAAGGACCGATTGAAGATTCCTTTTCAGCAAACTTGGAAGGTCATAAATACCACAACAGGTCAAACATCAGAAAGTCATTTCTGACCGAATGAAAGTTTCTTTTCAGCAAAACTGGAATGTCAGAAATACCACAACAGATCAAACGTTAAAACTATTTCCCTACAATATCAACAGCCTTTGCAGTGTTAGTTGCAGCGAGGCGGTGGGAAAGCTGGACACTGGGAAGTGCGGTTAAGTGACGAAACTAAGGTAAAGATACAATGATTTTTGATTTCCGTTCCTGACGAAGAGAAACAGTCACCCAAAGATGCTATCTCTCAAGGTAGTGAGGGACAATCAACACGCACAGGGGTCCGTTCCTATCGCAGAGTAACGGCCACTCACCAACACGGTCCTCCCACTGGTGTAAGAATGCTGCATGAGCTGCTATTTTATTACTACAAAGAGAAACGGTTGCCCGGGGCCCACATGTTGAGAGGATGTAGAAACATTACAAATTCCAAACCTCGGAAAGAGATATGTTCGTTTCTAGTGGAACTCCACTAATTAGGGAAGATATGCCCAATAAAGAAATAATTTGCACTCAACGTTCAACACCTGGCGAGAGAAGCGTGCAGTTGGGGAATCTCTCGTTACTGAAAGGACACTATTTATGAACAAAAATCACGCGAATAAAACAATTTTTTGCTTTATTTTCTGGAAAGCAATATAACCTCTGTTTTAACCGATCTTTCTTACGACCTTACGGCCGTGCGATATAGCGGCAAAAATACATGTCCCGTCGGGTTATTATATAGTGAACAGTAATTTACAATGCCTATTGATTTACAATATTAAATAACTGCAATAAAGAACATTAGTTAAAAACAAAGTTATCTAAAATTCTTCTATTTATATTCTGCGTTAAATA
>JAGDQP010036136.1:7641-19208 GCA_022664845.1 Lepisma saccharinum | reverse complement strand
AGAAGGCGCCTGGTAGGAGACGAGTAACTCCAACCCGGATTTTATGTATACCAAATAGAAAATTGGCAGGTGGAATGGAATGTTAACAACACTTGTGCGTATGCCCACCGCTAACCTAGGGTCCGTCTCCCAGCTGCTTTGCTTTCCAGCTCCCTTCGGACGCACCGTGCCCCGCCCCTTGCACACCTCGCTAGGTGTTCACCCCAATACATCCCAGGTTTCAGATCCAATCGGTGATTTCTACACATCTTCGCAAATATTAAATAATAAATACGAACATATAAAAATAAATGTTTAAAGAAAAAAGAAGAGAAAGTTTTGTCCCAGCGAGATTCCAACCCGAGACCTTCCACTCAAGAAGGCTACTTCAAGACCAGTCATTCACGAAGGCGACCTAGCAAAGGCTCTTTCAAACTTGTATTTACAGTGCACGTGTTACATAGTCACTTATTTTATTTCCATCTCTGTATTCATTTGATCGTCTTGTCCTGGTTAAGTTGCACCGTTGGGGAAGTTCTTTTTATTAATTTTGTTCTGGTTATTGCTGTGTTCATACTTTTCTCAAGCTAATATTGAGTGGCTCAAATCATAAAGTATTCTGCAACCAAGCAAAGCCAGTCCCGTGCAGGCTACTATTTACTTTAGGATATAGAAGTCTGTAATAACAAAATTTTATCATATGTTTTTAAAATACATACATACATAGAAATATATAAAAGTAAGTGTTGTATTGTCATCCAACTTACGTCGCTGTGCGAAATTTCATCATTATATGACGTCGAGAAATTAGTTAAAATAACGTCACAAGATCTGAGGACACCACGAATCATTGTGAGCTAAAGAAACGAATGTAGAACGCCTTAAAACCGACAACAATGCTGTTTTTCTTTCTGGTTATGTTCTCCCACTTTAGAATATCCGAATAGTTCATGGATACAGAACTATTAAAAATAAATAACATATAGTTTTTCGAGCCAACTGTTGTTTTTGTTTTGTTTCTTTCAAATTTAATTGTCAAATTTTCTAACCTGTCTGAAAATTTTAATTTTGCGCCAACAAATCTGCAGAATTTACTATCTTGTAGGGCTTAAAAAAATCATTAAAAAAAACATCGTGGGTGCAAATCGAGATTATAACGAGATTAGAACACACCACGCCCCGACGATTAGAAGCCACGCGCTTTACTACTGAGCTAATATCAACACATCTATCTACTTCTTGCTGATAAAGCTCCATCTGAAGAAACATGACTGAATTTTCGCTGTTCAAGACAATTAAATTCATATACGTACAAATGCTGTTCCTTTTCTCTCCTCTCTTCTTTATTGTACTATGAATGCGAGAACTAAATTTGCTGTCTTCAATTTCATTGCAATTGTGCTTTTACGAATGGAAACTTAGTTGAAAAAGCGATCACGTGGTCAGATGTATGGATGGTTTCGACATACAGTATCATTACGTATTTGAATACTTGTTATTGTTTTCTACACTTAAAAAAATTTCAACACGTTTTATTGCACTTAATAAAACATTTGCACTTTTTTTTCAATTGCGAAGGTTCATTTTTCCTTCCAAAGCTCGAACCTGACATCTTTGATTTAATGTTCCCGAAGATACCCGAAGTTGGACTTAGAGAATTTTCAGCTCAAAACAGCCAAATCAATTCGATCAACCATTTTTGAATAGGCTGTACACAACAAGGTGAAAAATAGAGGAATTTAAAATATATACAGCAGAACCGTGGATACCTAAAGCTAGTAAGTTCCGGGTCGATATGTCGGTAAATAAACTACACGATTCGAATCACCGGGAATAGTAAATACTCCAGCCGAATTTATTAAAGCGGGATGAACGACACTAATCAAGGATTTCTATAAATTGATGTGTTATATATCGAGGAAGGATATTCCAAAGCAATGAATTACCTTAATGATAGTTTCTGTTTATAAAAGAGGAAATAAATCGAATTGTAATAATTACCGCGGTATATCATTACTCTCAACATGTTACAAAGTACTGCCAAACATCCTGTTATATCCTAACCATATATGTAGATGAAAAAGCAATTGAAGAAAACCAATGTGGATTTAAATAAAATAGATCCAATTTGGACCAGATTTTCGCCTTAAGACAAACCTTAAAGAAAAAAAAATGGGAGAACAATCAGACTGTTCACCAGTTATTCATTGATTTTAACAAAGCATGTGTGACCCTATCAAGAGAAAAGTTTACACAATATCCTTCTATAACTTAGAATTCCAAAAAGCTACTAGGGATGTGTCTTAGTGACCTCATAAGAAGAGTGCGGATAGAAACTAACATGCCAAATATTATTGAAATTATCAACGGTTTAAAACAATGTGATGCCTTGTCACCATTACTGTTAAACTTTGTTTTAGAATATGCGATTAAGAAAATATAACAGAATAAAAAGTTGCTAACATTGAATGGCTTGAATCAATTGTTCCTATACGTGGATAATGTTAACTAATAGAGAACAATATAGATGCACTACAAAGTAACACCTATGTCTTATTAAAAGCGTATGATGAGGTAAACATAGATAAAACAAAATATATTATAATAAGTCGAAACACTGAGAATGAAGGAGATAAATATATTAGGCAAATAAGAACATAGAGAAAGTAAACAACTTTAAATATTTTGGAGCATACGTAAGAAGTAAAATCGATGTGACGGAAAAAATAAAAGGGCAGCGCATGTTTCTATTCAGCACAGAATGTTCTAATCTCACGATTAATATCAAGAAATTTGAAACTGAAAATATGCAAAACGTTTACTCTGTCAGTAATACTTTACGCTTGCTAAAGTTGAAGTACGCCCAATAGCAGATGACAATAAATTACGATTGTTTGAAAATAAGGTCTTGAGAAATATTTACTGGATGAGATGACTAAGGAATGGAGGAGACTGCATAATGAAGAACTACACGGACTTAACGACTAACCAGATGTTGTAAGAATAATAGAATTGTGACAACTAAGGTGTGCTGGTCATGTGGCTTGGATGGGGAGAAACGAAGAGCCCATTGGAAAGACCGAGTCCACGTTAGGAGGATAATATTAGAAGGAATCTTCGAGAAGTAGATGTTTGCGATAAATAATGGCTTGTTCTCCAGGATATAACCTTATGGAGAGCGTTTGTTAAGGCAAGGAGTAGCTTTCGAGTTCCATATGCCATAGACTAAGTAAGAAAGTAAGTGGTGACAATGCAGCACTTTGTTTCAATCCATTGCGAAACTCGAAACTATGTGGCATATTTTTCTCTACCCATACGCCTATGGGATCGTTGAGACACATCCTAAGTAGATTTCCCTTTTGATAGAGTTATATGCTTTCTTGAAGTCAATGAATAATTCCTGGATAATCCCGTTGTATTCGCATTTCTTCCCTAAGATTTGTCTCACGGCTAAAATCTTGTTCAACCTAAACCTTTTACTTCTAAATCCACATTGGTGATTTTCAATTATTTTTTCTGCGTATACGATTAGGCGAGTTAGCTGGATATCACTGAATACTTTGTAACACGATGGATGTAAGAAGGTCCCACGCTAATTATTGCAGTCCTATTTATCGCCTTTGTTTATAAACAGAAACTAGTATTGATATACTCCATTCATTTGGAAGCCCTTTTTCTCGATATAACACTTATCAATTTAAACAATTCTTTGATTAGTGTCGTTCCTCCCGGTTCCAATAATTCGGCTGGATTATTGTCTACTCCTGGGGACTTGAAATTTTTAAATTGCTGAAACAGACCATTCTCACTAGGAAACAGAAGGGAAGGAAATTCAGGAGATAGAGGAGAACGGTAAGACAAATAACATTAAAGATCATGACAAAGGGGTAAACTCATTTAAAAAAGGTTTGTCAGTCAAAGCTAGAGATGATTAGAAGTTAACATGGAGATCTTCAGGCTGATCCGACTAAAATTATCGATGTGTGGAAAACATATTTCGACAAGGTTCTTAATTTACACATAAGGAAAGAAAGGGAGGAATTTGCGATGCATAGCGCAGAAATATGAATACTCGAACCTAGTAAGATCGAGCCGAAAATATTAAATAAAAGATAAGAAATCAATACCATGAATCAATCAGTACCATACCAGCCGTATTTACTGAAGCGCGAGGAACAGCTGTAATCAAAGAGGTACACAAATTATTAAGCTATATGGCGAAAGGAAGAGCAGCCAAGGGAATGGATAGTGTAAATAATAATAAGTCTGATGGATTTAAAAAAGTGATAAATTCGACTCTTATAAAATAACAGGGGAATCGTTTTACTCTGAAAATGTTACGAAGTGTTGAGTAATATCCTGCTAACATAGCTAAGTGTAAATAAAACAAAATAGTGATCACGATTTCAGAATTGGAATAAAATCTATCTACGCTGCAGAAATCTATCTCTGTTTTCTTAGAGTTTTGCGTAAACCAGTTTTTTTAAATCAACTAAATGTTAGTTTGCCTGTCATATTCCTAGACTGTTTGCGACTTTGCATACAGATTACTTAAGCGTATCTAAATCGTAAATATACAGTCCTTGTTTAGTACTTAAATTATGCTAATTCTATTATAGTAAACATGCTGCAAAATTAAACTGATAATGTTAAATACATGTTTATTATTGTGATGATAAAATACTTATTATTTGATGACTGTGATTACCTGATATATATTACTACTTTCAGGGTATTTTGGGTTGTAGTTGTGCTCAGTTTTGGAGCCCTTGGAATAATGGCTTTGTATTCTATCTGGATTAGATTTCAAAGTAGATCTGTTATGTATATTGAAGAGCCAAGGAATCCTTCTGACAATTACAGCCTGCCAGGAATAAATGTGCGCAATTTATTTTCATATACGAAGAAATTGCCGTAAGTACCTTTTACTTCTGAGCAACCGTTTCAGAAATGCTATCTCCACACAGAATTCAGTTTAAAGTTTTCTTAAACACGTATTTACAAAATGTTGTTCGCTATCCCTTAATTTGAATAAAAAAATTAAGATAGCGCCCTTCAAATAGCACACTGTTTCGTTACGGCGAAATCGTATCTAATGAAGAGTTACTTTAAAGAACATCATTTCCTAAAATGTATCGTAACAAGCGGAAAGGTAAAGTTAATATCAAGTAAACTAAATTTAAATCACTATTCTTAGCCTTACTAATAGTAATGAAATTAGTTTTAGTATTGTCAATGTCTTTCATAATGTTCCGTGCTATAATATCAGTTTACCAAAGATTAACACGTTTGTCTATATTTATGTAATTGATAATTCAGCCGTACTTAGGGAATAATCAAAAGAACTGAGTAACTAATGCTGATAGAGATGTGACATTTTTATACTAGCTCGTGATCCATGTAAGTTATTTATACCACATAAAGTGGCAAAATCATACCAATATTACATTATTTGTCACTATCCCAGGTGCACAGAATAATACAATAACTTTGACAGAAGTACGCTATTGGTGTTCGTAATGTTATTAAGTTCCTTTCCACTTGGGGGTATTCTTGTAGACTCCATAAGAATACCCATGGCGACTACTGCAATATTTCCAGATCTCTATGACTCATACTTTCGTTTGTTCGTATTTAAATATGCTTTTCAATGGCGACACTTGCATGCAACTCGGACATATTGAGGAAAGAAAGTAGTATGTTTTAGGGAAATTGCCTGTAGAAAATTTCCTTTGTAGCGAATCTCATCTCCCTTGCAAAACTGATGGTAAAATCAAATATCTCAGGAAATACGTTGGCGTATACGTAATAAATTCCTCAAGGGTCATCACAATCGAATGAATACACCAATAGGGGAAAATTCTATAAACACTCTATATATGTAATACTTTCGCAACAATAAATAATTTTTGTTATAACAAAAGTACCCATAAAACTACTCTAATTGCCACATAATTATAGTTTATTTGTTTATATCAGAACCAGCTTTCCATTTACACAACTCTCACGGGAGTATGACATATTGGGGTGAACAAATGTGATTTTCTTTGGAAATTTCCTTGTTGCGAATTTCCGTCCATATGATGAACTATATGTAAAAGACGAATATAACAAGAAATATTTTAGTGTATACGTAATAATTTTTCCAAGTTTCATTAGAGTTCAATGAATGAAACAATGTGAACAATGTTCTATGAACACCCTAAATATGCAAGGAAGAATGTGTTTATATTAATATGACCAATCGCTACTACATCAATTGCCACATAACGATTCATACCTCCTTTTGTTTGTATTAGAACAGGCATTCCAATGCCACTATTCGTATGAGATATGACTTACTTGAAAAACAAAATGGGGGACTTTCCCGCAGCTTTTTAGTTTCTATTTTTTTGTGAATTTCGGCCTCCTGACGGCTCTATTATTGCGCTGATAGTGCATTCGCTTGCTTTCAATTCATATTAAAGCCATAAACTAGTTGGTATTTTCGAAGGACAAGATCTATATTTTTTATTTTCATTCCTAACCATTCCGTTCAATTGAACCCGGCAGAACTTGAACTCGTGACCAGGCACCCAGAAACGAGCGCTAACCCCTTGGCCATACTAAGCTCATGGGGAATTTGTAGCAAGGTATATAGTGGCCCTAATACCTTAGCACCCTCGCCCGATTCCACTACCAGCACAGCACCGATCCTGCTCTCCCTCTTTTACCACAAATTTCGCACGCTTTCTCTTCCATCGTGGCCAAATTTGTTTCCGAGAAAAAAGAAACAGATGTGCAAGAAGTAGAAAACATTATTATTTTTCACCACCAAAGATATTGTATTGCAGGGAATGTACAGTAAGAGTAAGGCCTGTAAGTTTACGTTACTTGATTTTCAACTTCTGTATATACGAACTTTGGCTGTATTTTGTAACTGCCTTTCGAAAATAAATCCAGTTTCTTTTATAAAAGAAATTCATTCATTCGGACATTTAATAAATACAACTTTAAAAATAAATTATTGATAGGGAAATCGATTTCCAGTTTCAACCAAGTTGTAATGACGCATATTTAACATGTCACCCAGCCCGTCTCTCTTTCTCTCTCAAATATCCATCTATCTCTGTGTGTGTATATATATATATATAAAGAGAGAGATGGAGAGAGAGAGAGAGAGAGAGAGAGAGAGAGAGAGAGAGAGAGAGAGAGAGAGAGAGAGAGAGAGAGAGACAAAGAACACTTCGAAAATTACAGACCAATTAGTTTACAGTCAGTTCTATACAAAATGTTCACCAAAGTTATTTTGAATCGTATTGAACGGGATTTGGATTTTAACCAGGGAAGGGAGCAAGCCGGATTTCGTCGTGGATTTAGCACAATGGACCACATACAAACATTGAATGAAGTTATGGAAAGGACTAATGAATATGAACTTCCACTATGTTTGGGATTCATAGATTTTGAAAAAGCTTTCGATTCGGTCTCCTTGCCAACAGTACTTAAATCAGTTGAACATCAAGGTATAGAAATGCGTATATCAAGCTACTGCTAAACATTTATTCGACTGCCACATCTGTCATTTGACTACATCAAGAAAGTGAAAAATTTAAATTTGGAAAAGGGGTAAGGAGAGGAGTTTCAATTTCCCCAAAACTGTTTTGTGTGGTCCTGGAGAGAGTGTTTCAAAATTTAAACTGGGATGAAGTTGGAATTAAAATTAATGGGAAATATTTTCATCACCTACAGTTTGCATGATTATATAGTCCTGTTTGCTTCAAATGCGGAAGAACTGCAAACCAGAATGGAAGAACAATAATGAGAGTTCGAAAATAGGCCTTAAAATGAATTTAAGTAAAACAAAGGTCATATACAATCAACATGCTGCAAAGAAGCAAGTAAAGATTAGCGGAGAGACAATAGGCATAGTTGATGAGTATGTTTACATAGGCCAGCTCCAAACATCGAATGCGAAGTTGACTGATGAAATAAATAGAAGATGTAAATGGCGTGGAGTTCTTTGAAAGACTACACTTTATTTTCTAAAGCAAACTACCAATGTGTCTTACCTGTAATGATGTACGGCTCTGAAACTTGGACATTGAATGCGCAAACGACTCAAAGATACACATAAGTTGTTTTACAACCGCTCACGCTCTTTGGAACGCAACTTCCGTATAGTCAAAATGCACGCTACCTTGGAATTGATTTGGATATAACTCTATTATTTTGTCAACATTTGAAAAACATCGCCAGTCGAGCTCTTAATCGTCGCCTTGCATTATACCCAATACTTCGCAGTCGTGAACTTACAATTGAAGCTAGACTCAACACCTACGTCACGATGATTCTTTCTCTTCTGACATATGCTGAGTCTGCATGGCAACATGCAGTACAAACTCATTACATACAACTCCAACGTGTCCAAAATCGAGCAGCTATTATGATCACAGGACATAGTAGAGACACACGTATTGCACAACATCAGGAGGATTTATCTCTTCCCATGCTCAAAGATGTCATTGATTCTCAATGCCGTTCCTTCTGGAACCGTGTCAACAATTCACCTTATCCTACCTTGAACACCTTGGGCACTGCGCAACCAATCCGTCATACTCACCGCATGCCCCATTCTAGATAATCACTCTATTTGCACCACAGATCACCTGTCTGAAATTCATGATTAACTACTCCAACTCCAAATCATGGCCATTACTTTTTATGGAATGAACATTAATCCAACTCAGACTCACTGATTTACTTTACCATCGTTGCCTCTCTTATACAATTGCTTTCCTCTCTCCTCGCCTCGTCAACTATGCATTACATTCACTGCCTTAGGGATGCGACAGTTGCTCCCTAATAAACTCAATTATTTATTCCACATCCCGCCACATTAATCACATGGAAGTCATGAGCTTTTAGCTCGAAACTTCTTACATTGAAAGTCATATTTTTTCTGCGGTTGTGCGTGGAGTTCGTTTGGAAGACTAAAATTTATTTGGAAGACACCTCTTCACTCCTGCATACGTTTAATTTTACACATTTCATACAGACTAGACTTTCAGTTATGGCGAGCTAGCTGTGATAATAAAACGAACATGGAACAGAAAAAGAAACAAGTACAACAAGAAGCGAGGAGCGAGGTGGGTTTATTATTAGATATTCCAAAACAAGACACTGGAAATACTAATTACGGCAACACTGCTAGCAAGTTTTTTTTTTTTAGAAACGCAGAAAAAAGCTGCTGAAATAACAACATGTATTCATGTTTATTTGATACAGTTTTTTCATGTCATTTTGCAATGCCTGAACGGTGGGTTTCCGGTAGATGCAAATACATTTGGTGATTATACCAAGGACACATTAAATTTGTATCTATAACATTACTCTTGGTATTTAATGGCCACGAGTGTGCATAAAGTACTGTTTCATGGTATAGACATAATATCAGCTAGTATACTACCAATAGGACAATATTCCGAAGAAGCTCTCGATGCAATGAATAAAGATTGTAGGAAGTATCGTGAATTTTTCTCGAAGAAAACGTCTAGACTTGACACCAATACCGACTTAATGCATCGACTACGATTTACTTCAGATCCACTTGTCATCAGTCTCCGGATATCCCCAAAGACTAAAAGGGGTAAACTCACGTCTAGCATTCTGTATTTGCAGAAAGAACCGCCCTATAACCTCCTTGACGAAGATGATGATGGCAGTTTCCAGCCCTCAGATCACTCAGATACTACTGATTCCGATTAACTGTTACATATGTGCCATGTTGTACAAGAACTTTACGTAATATTTAATTATTTTTCTCATCTTCTAAAGGTTTCTTGTTGCATTTCAAATGTACAACAATCACTTTTATCATATTATTCTATCCAGAACATTATACAACCAACATGTAATGGTTCCTATTCATACGTAACTTTTTTTTCATATTGTTTATAATATAGTCATCAGGTGTCTGCATGTATTTTTTTTAACCTAACACAAAATCTTGGTTCCTGAACACATGATGCATGGTTACTGCGAGAAGATATCACTGTATGTATGTATCTGCATATATCAAGCATGGAAATATAGCCCAAATTACTTATACAACATGAATTTATTTGAACCACACAATAGACTACGTGTAAATCACACGCAACATTTAAGTTCCGCTTGATTACCGAAATTTCGCACTGTGCGTTGGCTGGAACCAGAAAAAAAGCGACAAGCAATCCACAAATAAATCAACCGTTAGGTCCCCCACCACAACTGGATTCAAAGCAGTAGGTTGGCCTACCAGCGAACTCTGTTTCTGGAAGAAGAAAACGTTTCTGCATGTTTTTGAAATACCCACTTCTCAATACACATAAATCGTATACACAAATATCAAATGCAATATTAATAAAATATCTATGAATAATACTTAATTAATAGGTGGAGTGGAAGATAGATAGAAGTTGCACTGACATCAAGGGCCTTAGAAACCGGCGGTGCGTCACACGGGGATCTCGAGCTCAGGGGTCCCCCAAACGGCAGAATTTTAAATTTTAAATGCGCCAATTGTTTTTACAGCTATTTGATAAAGTCACTATTTTAGGAAACTAATCTAAATTAATTAATAATGCAGTAATTCTGTCCGTCTGTGTGTCTATGCGCATGTTCATCTCGGCAACCATAATACGTAGGATAATAACTTTTTAATATGTTTTAAAGCACTCAGATAAATACTCAAAATTGCCAGTTCAAGGTCTCTAGTTTCCACCTAGCCTGAAATATGGAGAGCAAAGCCCTCATTAGAATAACATAGAGACATTAAAAAAAAATCAAAACGACCCACATTAGTGTTGAATCCGTAGGTTTCGTAATCGCTGAGATGAATAGTGAAATTTCAATCAAATACATGTTCAAGTTCTAAAAATAATCAACGATGATCCAATTAGTGTCGAATTCATAGTTCTCGAGGTCGCTGGGTACTACAGTAGCGTTTCGATGCCCTTAAGGTCCCAAAGCCCTACTTTTCGGGTTTGCTATTATATCCATATTACTTCATTAAACTAGGAAAAAATAAATAAGAGTGAAATAGCGTTAGCAGTTCGTTTGTATGACAAACGTGCATTCCATGATATTTTGTTTACTTCATTTATAGTCATTAGCCTAAAATGAATATGCCTCAGTCACAACGTGTTTAATTCTGATGGTTTATTGTAACTTTTAATCTACGCTGGCTTAACAAAACTGTGGAATTATAAAATGGTTCACATTCGGCAGAACAGAGAAAAGTAAACATGTTTTTTGTTTGATTCGTCATGGGAGTTCCAAAATACAGATTCGCACCTGAGCCCCAAGCGTATTGTTATGGCACTAGAGTGACATCATTGGTCAACCGTTATCAGCAAACATTTGATCACTCTGTTACAACCCACCAAATAATGAAGCAAATTAACAATATGAAAGTGTAGACTGAAAACAAACCTGACAGAAACGGAACAGGCAATAAACCAATTAAACTCTCTGCATGGGAGAAGAGTTTCTATGACTGCAAGGCGACGTCAATCCAACTATCAGTAAAGTGTCAGGTAAAATATAAAACATTATTATTATTATTA
>JAGDQP010036135.1:0-19209 GCA_022664845.1 Lepisma saccharinum | reverse complement strand
AGAAGGAAAGTATTCTTTATTCTTATTCTTACATGACGGTAAAACGACGCGTCTGGATTTGTGATGAGTGCATTCTAGACTGACTGTTATTACAGATACCGTAAAAGAGTAGTGACATTCAAGATGGATCCGTAGATGTAGGAATAAGTGAAAGTGTTACCAACGACGAGTGCGGAACGTTCCAGCTTCGAACCCTGCAGCAGATCGTTGGATAATTTACTGTTGGAAAGTTTACACTGTATATCCTGATGAAAGTAACGGACAAAATGTAACTAAAGACATATACCAATAGACAACAACCATGCTCTGTTTTGGCCAACTGAACCCATTTCTTCATAATCCAATTTTTGATTTCAACTTGTTTCTTCTCAACCATTATTCAACGTCAAATAAACCGTTGAGCAGGCGGTACATTTACAACGTTAACATAACGTTTCAGGACTAACGTTTAATCCACGTCTTTTCCACGTAAGTGTGCTGCTAAGGCATGTATATCCCACGCACTGAACAAGAAATTCCTGGAATATACCAGCCATATTCCTCAAGGACTATTCCTGTTATACAATTGTAATATACCTGGGCTCTGCGGGCTAAGACATTGTTTACATAGAAACTGAATATTAAGGGACGCGACTGAAGGTATGCTCGAACCCTCCCTGCTACAGGAGTAAATGAAAGTAGTGGTTCGGAATCCTCCTACACCTACAAGATTGGATTTGTCTGAACACGCAATCATAGCACAAGCCCATCACACTTGAGGGTCTCTATGCAATCACTCTTCCAGGACCAAGGAAGAGACAGGTAGCGGTAAGGGCCTTTGCTGATCGATGTCGCTATTAGTCTGCTGAAACTGAAGAAAACCCTGGAAAATCTCAGTCATGATGGCCGTTCTAGCCCGTGGTGTGCTACTTTAAAGCCCATTCAACGTTTACGGTGTTAATTAAGTACGTTGATATCTTCAATCTCTTCTTATGCTTTCGGAACATATACCTTCCTGTGAGAAAAAAATAATAATAAATTTAAGACATTGCATTGTACCTTTTATACGGGTAGTCCGTTGTTCAAATCCAGCCCCCTAAATGGAGTGGCTCGGTCGGAGTCTACTTTAACAAAAACTGTAGGTCTCGTCGTTAGATGCTGACGAGTTTGTTTAGAACGTTACCCAAACTACATTTTTTTAAAAATCTTTTTTTTAGACCGTCATACCAGGAATGGACATAGGCATAATAATTTATTTAACATAAACCGAGCTTAATAATAGTAAATCAAAGCAACTATATGTCGTCTTGGGGGTATTTACACCAGAGGAATGAAAGTACCACGTCGAGAATACGTAGCATGTTTTCGTTTATGTGTTTTCGCCGCTTGACACGAGGGGGTGTTAGTTGTCGCGATAGTTCAAGCAAGTTGCTGCTTGAAAGTCTGAAAGAGAAAGCTGTACCACTTGGTTTTGTTTTTAGCATGCTGGAGACGTGATCAACGCAGGGACTCTGCCAGAATTTTCAGTTTGGGGGGCAATGAAAAAATTGGAGGGGTGTAAGTAAGGTTTTTTAGCAGAATTTCTGTCGATTTTTAACTCTAGAATTTTTTAAGTTGGGGGATACGTGCTCGAGAATTTGGGGGTGCCCTTCATTGTGGGGAGTTCTGGTAGAATCCCTGGATGAACATGTTCTTGTGGAAAGATAAAAGAAAAATTGAAATCTAATGGAGAAAAGTTGCTATCTGCCCAACTACAGTCCTGATTGGATTTCTGTTAGTGAACACTTGGAGTCGCTACTAACGCAACCTTGATGCATTAATTTTTCCATGGAAATTAACTTCTTTTCAATAAGAGTTACAATGTTCTTTGATTTACATTAGAACAATCAAGGTAAAAAAAATACGAAGGAAAAGTTCGTTGAGCTGTAGTAGATTCCCTTCAAAGTTTCGAATACAAATTGATCCATTCTTCCCAGAATCTCCTGCTAAACATTGGCTATTACGAGTTCTTCAGTTCTTATTTGCTACCCCCGCCCCTTACACAGAAACAAAATTGATATATACTCTTCATCTTCCTTCAGAGATAAATACAAAGATTCAGAAATCCACTTAAGTTAGTCCTGGAGAATGATGATGGCTCATATAAATATCCTATCTTTTTCCTACAGATATTGAAGTCTGTGTCAACTTCAGGCAAATACGTGGGTAAACACAGACACACACAGACAAGCACTAAGAGACAGAAAAACAGACAGAAAGAAAGAAAGAGAGAGACCGACAGAGAGAGAGAAAGAGAGAGAGAGAGAGAGAGAGATTGAACAGGGACGGGAGCAGAAGGAAGACTTTCTACTTGGGGTAACTACCAGAGTACTCCACCCAGTATGAGTCAGCCTCAAAAACCATCAAAGAAACGCTGGCAGACAGACAAGACCCTAGATTATTAAAGAGAAGAATGAAGAAGAAAAAAAAGAAACGGAAAGACAAGGCAGAAAGTTCAAAGAAACGAGTATGAAGGATGACAAACGAGTAACAGAACGCGTAACCTAATAGAAATGAAGAAATAAGCAAACTAAGAATCAACAATGCGATTGAAAATGGCGAATAGAACTACTCTAGCATTCAAATGGTTGATTGCCCTCAATAGAATAATTAAAAAAAAATATGTAAAGAAGTAACACGAAATAATCATATATTGCTTCTTTAATCGAATATGACACCACTGACGTAATCTGGATGACAAAATATGTGATGCGTAATTTCACTAACATTCTGCACAGTGCAAGTTGGGTAACGGAATGCGACTTATTGGTACAAATGTCCAATCAACTGGCAAAAAAGTTGATCGTTTCCCATTTCAGAGGATATCCCACGAATATCCCATTTACTTTCCCAATATGCGTAGAATGGTGGGATATCCTGGGAATATCTTATATCCCCCCCATGGGAATGTTTGTGGCATATTCCTAGATTATAGCTGTGCTGTTTGAGTTATTCATAAGATCTATATTTATAGGTAAGATCTAACACCACTATTATATAGGGTGATGCGGAAGGTATTGCCAAAATTTAAGGGAATGATAGATCAGTTATAAGGAGCTTTTGTGTTTCCGGGCATAGGGCACGTTCAGTACGTCAGGGCTGGCTTACCGGGCAACGAGAGGCAGTGTTGGTAGCGGGAGTATAGAAGTTTATATGTGTGTATGCATTGCAGGATGGTGTCAATATCGAAGTGTTTGGCTATTCGTCTAAGGCTCGTCTCCTTGTACGTTTCTTCCTAATATTAGTCCTTATAATATCTGAATATGAGTGTGGCTCAATGGAACGTTGGTGTCTCATTCGGGAGGTCTGGGTTTCAAATTCCGGTTCTGCTTTCTGGCAGACGTATTTCCTGCTTTTTCGCAGTTCTATACGGCAAATGCCGATCTGGTACCTTACGTTCAGGTCATGGACCGTTCCTTTAACACTTTTCCCTTGGGTTTATCAGTATTATCGTCCTTGTTCACTTTCAATTTCAACATTCCGAATTCGAACGTAACAGTAAACTTAATAAAAGCTTGCACCAAGCTTGTTATAGGAAATCTGCAAGCTTAAATTAAGCTTGAATTGGTACGCTTACTAATTGGCACTTAATAAACCTACTACATCAAGTTTATTACAAGCGTGAAACAAGCCTTTAGTTTCAGTTTGAGGAAGGCTCTGTTACATCTTAGTTTATTGTTACGTAGAGTATTTATCCGTCCTTCTTCAGCTACATTTTAATAAAGAAAAGAACATATGTCTACAGGATATCAAACACTTAAATGAGATGTTAACTTGACTCCTTCATAACTGCCAAGGAGATCTCACGAAACAAGTTTTCGCGTTGTCATGTAGGAAAGAATTTATTGGCGATAAACAGTATTAATATTGGCTGCAGTTTTGTGGATGAGTCATTCAGTCGTATTTGATATTGTACCAGCTGTAGCTTCCGGTTAGTTCTCAGAAGGTTTTTCCATTTTGGGTTGACTGACTGCTTTCCATTCTTGCTAAGTGAGGCGACGCCCCGATTTCTTCAAGAGCTGTGTCGCCTCTGTTGCTAGATCTTTTAAAAAGAAGGCCTTTACTACAATACAATATGAAATAATACACACATGGGCATCTCGTAGTATACTCATATACAGGTGCTACCCATTCTCGCCGTTTCGCCCACACTTTTCAAGACAAGAAAATTAAAACAAAGTTTACCCACCCAAAGAGTTGGAGGAAGATTATATACTGAGAAAATAATCACTATTGTAAAAGCAGGCGTTATTAAGAGATAATATTCTGCGAATCAGTACCTGCCTTTCTTCTTAATGGGAGTGTTGCAGCTTAGTAGCATAACAAGTGTTGCCAGGTAGCGTAAAACAGATCACTGAATAGAGACGAAACAGATTATGCGTTAGAAAAACACTACCACACAACCACCTTAACTCTTTCCTCTTCCTATACACCATCATGAAATCGGTAATCTGTCTATACCAGACTCAAAAGTGAATTAAACTTACTTTGACAAGTGGGGCAACTTCATGAAAGCTTAGCAAATCAAGCCAAAAATGGTTAAACAAGCTTGAATTAGGTTATTTTATAAACAACCAAGCCACATATCGAGGTGTAACCATTGTTACCTCGTATCTACTATTTTTGTTACATAAAGCTGTTAACTAATTATTGAAAGAACAATAATTGGCGCACTTTCCAGTTGAAATTTCGTAACAAATAAACCAAGAGGTAAATTAATCGTTTACTTGTTATGAAGTTTTAACTGGAAAGTCCACCATTTTTTTTTAAATAACTAGACAATAACAGCTTCGATATGTTGTTCAGACAAGTTTGTTTCATGGTTGTATATTAAGTTCAACACGATATCAAGTTTGATAAGCTGAAACAAGTGACTGAGAACCTTGTTGCAAGCTGGCATGCTATCTGAGGAGTAACAGAATATGTAAAGGAAGTTTAGAGCCCCCCAATTGGACCTGGTTTAATGTTCTTTTGATTTTGTATTTGTTTAGATTTGCTGTATATATTTGAATACTACATTAAAAAAAAAAAAAATAGTTCCTTCTCCAATGCACTGTTTAAAGTGTTGTATACCCTTTCTTCTGTTTAGAGGCTTAGGGTTATCTTGAACTTAGGTAAAGCTTACACCTTTGCAAGCTAACATACGAGGTAGGGCAAGTATTTATACAAAGGAGTATAAACATTTTTAATACATGCAAAAACAACACAAAATAGACAAATCATTCAAATATTCATGTAGGTTAGGTTAAGTTAATGCTCTTCGTTTATCAGGTAACGTCGCTTAATGTGCTTGATTTCGTTAGGTTAGTTAATTTGTACATACATAAATCAAGCTCACATGTAGTAATTTTACACACAAGCTTTCTTGTTAATGTAGCAGTTCATTAAAGCATCAAAAATCAATAGCTTAGCATTTGCATGATCAATAATTAAATACAAAATATAGTCCATGCATTCATGCATTAGCAACTACAGGTACCAGTTCAATCAGCACACCGGCCAATAATATATAACAAATATACTCCCACACGATAAGTATCAAATACTCCATGTTTACCTCCATCCATAATTGCAGGAATACGTAAATATTCATAATGTATTAGAAACTCCCACACAACAGTAAAACCGCGTTATTGCAAGCCTCAATAAACCGAGAAATTTATTATGTGAATATAAATAAAGTTAAAATTAAATTAATTGATAAATTTGTGCGATGTTTTCTTTTAGGGATATTCTATTATAGTTTGCACTACTGCTTTCACCAGAAATCAAAGTAAGACAAGATGTGAGAAAGATTCTTCTTATTGGAGAAGGTCTTTTGAGGAGAGTCGTTGAACGAAAAGTGTCGTCACAGGGTGACTGATGATGGCGTCATTACCATCACTTTGATGGCCAAGAAATCGATAAAAGAAAAGAAAAAAGAATAGAAATAAAATATATATATATATAAAAAGAAGAAGAAGGCAAAAGAAGATAAAGCGGAAAGCGAAGAAAATGCCAAAGGAAGAGAACACTAAAATAGACACACAAAAAATCCCGAAGACGGGAACACCGAAAAATGGCATTTACTGAAAGAGGTCATTTTTTTTTTTTTGTCTGTGTGTTTTGAAGAAATTCAGCTCTTTTTCGAAGTCGTAAAGATTTTTCGGAAATGAATTTTAATTTCTTCATTATTTCTGCTGGTTTCTCTAAGGCGCAATACCAATAGCTCTCCCGCCTTTTTGTCCAATAAATATACAGTTAAAGAGAGATCACTGATTGGTAGTTTAATCATGAATATCATTGGCTTTGCAATTGAAAGCGTTAACTTCACGGATGTTTACATTCAACTCAAACGTAACTGGAACGACTTACCAATACGTTGTTTTTTCTCAGTTTCTAGAAACTGTATTCTGAACTTATCTACTAGTCATGTCTAGTGTTAGCATGTGATAGGTTCGTATGAACATGTGACGTCGCTTTGGTGTTGTAATTGGTTGAGCTCCGTAAGAAGCGCCTGACATAACTAGTTCCATGGAGGCCTCTCTTTAGTTTCATAAAGTAGCCTTTCCAATTAGTTTTTTGAGTGCAATATTGTGCCCAAAAATCTTCTGCACATCGTGCAGTTACGTTTGGATGCAGTCCTGAAATGACTAGAAAACATTTCTGCAGCGATACGGATACTAAAGTATACAAAATTCAGGGGCGTATTTAGGTGAAGCTATCCTTAAGTTCGGATCCTCCCACAGATACATTTTAATGTAAAATTTGTATAATTTTAGACGTAGTTATAAATGTATTTCGGAATGTACATTTCATACAGCTCGATACACTCTGAAATCGCAGCAGCACCTGGACTCCCCCCCCCACGAAATGAACTACCCTGTGTCAATTAATGTCTCAAATTTAAAGTATGACATCCTTGGGGGAGCACTCTTCTAGGGATGTGTGGAAGTTAACGAAGAGGACCACAGTCGACAGACTAGATATCACCCAATCATCCAGGAACCTCTGTGGCAAATTATTATCAATATGGCCGTGAAGAATTCGATTGTCTGCAAATGTAGATCTTACGTCCGTGACGTTAGCTACTAGACCACGTCCGCTGAGTCATTCTGGAAGTTAAGAAATGTCAAGGTTTGACTTCCAATTGGTCATGTACTTTGTTCATAGGTTTGAGAGTGACATAAAATTTGGAATAAGCTTTTTGGATATTTTAGGTATGACTGAGTGAAAGCTTGGATCTATGTTAAACACACTTCGGCAAAATTTGTACATATTTATTTTTAGTTATTCGATAGAAGAGTTATAACTTTTATCTTCTAAGAATTTTCATAAAATTGAATTAATCTCATGAAATGAGCGCGAGATGACAATTTAATTAGGTTTGGCAAAATTCGTTTAGGGGAGTGAATAGGGGAGGGGACCTTATAAAACCTCAGAGCATCCGTAGTTAGCAACGTGTTTGTAGCATATGCTTATTCCCAGTAGCACATCGATATCGGTTGATATCAATAACGCACGGTTTAACAAAATCGATCAATATCGAATGGTAAACAATTTTGCCGATATTAGAGATTGATGCCGAAGGATATCGGAAATCGACATTGATCGCTAAGTGAAAGCTCCTTGTCCCACATAGTAATTTTTACCTGACCCAAAAGTGAATCAATATATTATGTGTTGAAAAGTTGCAAGCTTAGCAAATCAAGCCAAGAAACTTTAAACAAGATTGAATCAGTCTAGTTTACAAGAATCAAGGTTGAAATGACCTTGACAGGATCAGAATGGCAAGTAGGTTTCAAGCGGGATTTAATTAACGAAATTACGTATATTTTTTACAGTAGTTTTAGTAAAAAGTGTGATCTTGTCTATATCTTATTTTTATTCCATTATTCTCTCGTCTTGTGATCCAGTTGAAATTTTTCGCACTTGTCTGCGACTGGATTTGAACCTAGAACCTTATGATTTCCGTTGCTTTAACTACTAAACTCCTGGTGATGTTGAGAAAGAACATCGTCATTTCAAACATGCAATTTAGTGATATATATAGAGATTTTCATACATAATAACTTTTAAGCAAGGAGCGTGTAAAAGTTTTGTGTATTGTTTTCCCATAACACAGGTTTTTTTCACGACGCCTGGCATGTGTCACGAGGTAATAATGTGCAAGTATCAGCATAGCGAATGAATCAGCAGAGGGCGTGGTTAGTTAATACTGCTTTTGGTATTATTTCACTGCGTATAGAAAAAAAACTAACCTGACGTTTCTTAACTATGTCCTAGATTTTAGTGAAATGTAAAAAATGCCCGTCTATCCAGTGCGTTAACCATTATACCAAGCAGGCTACTCCTCACCTTTGTTTAAGCTTCACGTAGTTCACCACAAGCCTCTCCCACAGGCATAATTCCTAAATGAAATCACTCCACACGTGATGGGACTTCAGCGCAGTGGGACAATAGCGGAAGTGCTATGAAATAAAATTCAGGATTTGTTTAACATTTACAAACTTCCAACGAACTCGACTTAAGGCTGGAATAAACCAGATATCACAACCAACAAGAATGTTGGTCCAAGAAGTTCGTTTCGTGCTTGTTTATGGATTACAAAACAATATCAAGTCTGCCAAGAGGAAAGTAAGTGCCTGGCAACCATGTGAAAACTAGCATGCTATCTTAAATTGCACTAACAAGGAAACTGTCTTCGGTGGGACACGAGAATCTGCATGAAACGTCCACAGTGCGTTGATGATGTGTTCAAGTGAACACTCCTGTAGTACTACGTTTCGGAGATTCCCGGTACACGAGTTACAGGACTTCAAAATTTTGCTCTGAATACCTGAAAAGTAGGCAACACTTCATACATATGTACTGAAGTTATGCATTTTCCATTCACTTTTACATAAAAGGTTGCCAACTGCGAATATTATATAAATACAAGGTGCTCCAAAGGAAAGTTCACATCTCGTTAATTTCGTTACAAATTGATTTCCAGGAGGAATCTCGACACATGCCCCTTTTAATTTAAGAAGGAATATGTCATCGTAAACAATCATTGCATGCTATTCCATTGTATCGTGGTCTAGTGTCAAAAAGTGAAATTTTCTTAAATGACAACGTGAGTCAAGTGGCGCATCATTTCAATTGTCTTTTATAGGTTCTACTTATAAAAGCATCTGATCATTTACTAGTTTCTTTGAAAACTTTTGCGAGAAATTGCGTTTGGAACTCCCAAATTTTATAAAGTGAAATTTGCTAGGTGAGGTAATATTTTACACTATTTAACGTTATGAGCGCTCCAACTGCCATCGTTAGTATAAAAGAACTTCTGGAAATATCACTGTGATAAATTTAAATATGCTACCTCATGTTTTGTGATCCAATAGCGCCCAACTCCTATGATGAATTCGTTAATGCCAGGAATTTCAGAACAGAACTATATGTTGGGAAGGGGAAGCACGTGGGTTCGAACCCCGCTACCAAACAGTGTGCCTCAGAATTTCCAGAGTTTCCATCAATTTCACGAGACGAGTGTTGAATTGGTACCATTGCTAAAACCCTGACCACTAACTTCCCTGTCTTAATGACGGAAGAGATATGGCCAAGGGACGCCATCCCTCAGGCGAGTGACTGTAAAAATTAGCGCTGTAACCCATAAAAGAGAATTGAAACTAATTCAATTTAATCTGTGATCAAGTTGCAGGACTAATGCTACCAACATTATTCGAAGCTTGCGAAGCTCAAATATATAAGATATACGGTTGAAAGTAACGAAATTCGAATAAAATGCATTGGATTCTGGTATTACGATGTATTCGAAGTTCGAAGATTCGTAAAGTTTTAGCACTATGAGCGCCCTCCATTGCCCATCGTATACTGGAGAAAATCTCCGGATCACATATTAAATTGAATTAATTAGCTTCAATTCTATTTTATGGGTTACAGCGGTCATTTTTGCCATCACTCGCCTGGAATGATATTCAGAAAACATATTATCTCTCCTAACAAGTTTTACTTAATAATATTTAAATCAATATAGCTTGAATTCTGGACAGAATAGACCGATACAAGTCTTGAATGGTGATGAGTGGAACTTGAAGCCATTCTCCATGCAGTACAGCCTCCAACTCAGGTAAAAACGAAGGAAGTGAAAATCGATGCCGAATGCTAGTTTCCAAAACAGCCCACAGAAGCTTGATGATATTCAGGTCTGGAGACTGCATGGGCCAGGGAAGATGTTGAACCTCATCAGCATACTCGTGAAACCACTCTTGAACTGGGCCAGGCGGTGTGAATAGGTGTATTATCATCCTGGAATACGGCATGATCGTCTGGAAATAAAGTTTGTACCATTGAGTGGACCTGGTTACCCAAGAGTTCGCTGAACCATGACACGGGGACTGCCGAATACCATAACATAACCATTCACTTCACCTGTACAATGTCCACAACCACACTGGCTCACTCTGCTGTTCGTGCACAGTCCATCCTACCTACAACAAACAAAAGACGGCTGATTTACGCAGTGCTCAGTGTTACCAAGTACAGTTACAATATCTCACTCTTCACAAGTATTTCCATTATTTTGTATAAAACCTGCACAGTTGCAATCCTTCGCACTTCTGTGTGGCTGGATTCGAACCTGGAACTTTGAGGTTTATAGGCCGATAGTTTGGCCACTACGTTAGATTGTGCACTTCATCGACTTAAACACGTAACATGGCAACATACACAGTATTTTCATTACATAATGACTTTAAGCGCGGAGCATAGACGTTTTGAATACTTCATGACCCTGTTCCGAACGATATCGCGCAATAATATCTTCAAACAGTGATATTTCTCTAAACTTTATATTTTCGTCTCCCAAATTCTTTTGCATGTTTTCTGTTCGAAATAGAACACATGAATATAGATCGATATTGATCCAAAATGCCCAACCATATCCAATATCCGCGTTATTGGCCCAGCATTGACCCGATATCTTGTTCTGCTGGGTTTTGTACTGTGGGAGAAACCTTTTATAGTTCAGGATCAAGAGTGTATGTGACGTAATAAGTAACTTAGATTATAATCTTAAAAGGTTCCGGTTCCGGTGACCTTTTCAGTGACAATTCCGGTTCCGGTTATTGTACACAAAAATAATATTACAGAAGTAGTATTTTTATAGCTGTCCGTTCCAGTTGCCGTATCCTGTGTGAAATAAACTGCGCTTATCACATGACGGCTAAGATGAAATACGAAAATTACTATTGAGTGCAATACAATCATGTTAGGCCCTGTATTCAATAATCAAGTTGATTTCTACGAACAAATGAAGCAGTAACATTTTTTTTTTTTTGCTGTACCTACATAGTGTACGCTCAATATGGCAGTCTTAGCGACAGAGAGCAAAATTCAATAGATAGACAGATAAAAGGAATTGTGTGGGCGGTAACAGCACTGTAGCTTACGCCCGTCCCGAGCAAAATTCAAGAGACGCTTGGTTTTCAGAATATATAAATAAAACCAGACATACAGAATTAATTCCTTACACATTTTTGTTTTTAAATTTGCAAATATTTAAAGGTGCCATTGGCAAGGAAATTTTAGTGCAATAAAGATTCATTGGGAGAAACTCGAAACATCCCATTATAACCTCAACAGACTGCAAAATTTTCAATGTTCATTGCTAGTTTACGCCGTTAAAACACTAACATGTAACACCTGACAGCAACATTCTAATTCTAATTAACGCGTTCTTTACTTTTCTCCCATACAAAAGAGCCACCATATGTACGTTATAAAGTTAACATGGAATATTAAAAGAGCACATACATTGTTTAGTTTGTAGTAATCCAAAGGACTAATAAAAAAGTACGTACATATTCGTCCACCTGCCATGAAAACTGGACATCGTTTACGTATTCATAAAAAGGAAATAATCAGTCCGAATGGCATACGTCAAGAGTTTGACAGGACATAAACAGATCCACATTTTCGCTGATCTCCGGTCTGTGAGATCTAACCTTCCTTTATTCGCTGCTCCGTTTCCACGACAATATTTCGAAGCTGTCATAGTTTAGTGAACCAAACTGAAGTTTATTCTGTTGTCACAAATTCACATATTTACTTGTTACATTTCTAGGTTGTAGAGGTTATTGTGGCCGAATGCAGTCTCAGACTTGTGGGTAACGTTCCTCCATATTCACTACAAATATATTCTAGGAATATATTACGAATATCCCTGTGGAGATACGGGAATATACCGAGAATTGTCTTAGAACAGTACTGGTACACGCGTAGAATGTTCTAGGAAAAACTTAATGTCATGGATGAGTGCATGTACTGATTGATAATAATTATTGGAATATTCCAGGCATTATTTCTTAGAGGCATATATTAGGATTATCCTCCTGGAATATTCTTTGCTGCTTGCATTCACCTAGCAGAATTGTAGCAGACAGGGAATGGGGAAAGTTGCGACCTGAAGTATCATCCCGAAATGAATTGTACGATTTTCTAATATTCTTTTGCTCCTTTGGTCAGTTCTACTAATTTTGTAGCTGCAGTCACTTTTCCAGTTCTGGATGATGATATTACTTAGTGAGAACTACTTCGGGTATAAACGAATGAATAATGAAACTACAAGCGACTTCACTGTACACACTTATCCTTCATTCGGCCGCAGTCTTAGAAATATTTATATTGTGTACCAACAAATAAGACGCTTATTATTTATTCAATAATTGTAGTCATGAATGTTGATTTTTTTAGTACCATTTGAATTTCTGGAGGATTGGCTACTTCATTAGATTTTTATTACTGTCTTATACACCTGTAGAGAAGCCACTACATATATAAAGGGAACCAAGAAAGTTTTGTCGCTTTTTGTGGAGGTCTGTGTTCAATTGGCCTTCACACCGTGAGTTGAACGCGAATGGAGGTCAGGCGAAGATCAGTTGTTGGTGTGGGTATAGCCAACGTACTACCTGGTTGTGGCAGTTCAGTTACACCGTGAACGTGCGGAAGGACAGAGTGAACATGGGACCTCCACAGAGCGTCATAAGGGCGTGTATGCTGTACGAGTTCAAACTGGGGTCAAACGCAGCTGCAGCGAGGCGGAAGATACGCCAGGCCTTTGGTGAGGGTGTCGTGACTACGAGGATAGTGCGGCGGTGGTTTACCAAGTTTAAGGACGGTGACGAAACAGTCGAAGACGCACCACGTGCAGGAAGACCAACACAGGTACCAAATGAAGATCTTCAAGCAGCAATTGAGGCGGACAGTGGCCAGACATGTGAGGAACTGGGACTACAATTCATTGTGAGTGGAGAAACCATTCGGCAACACCTCCATCAATTTGGGAAGCACTACAAATTGGGTCGATGGGTCCCACATGATTTGACTCCGGGCCAGAATGCAACGCGAGCAGACACCTGTGTTTCTTTACTGTCTCGACTGAGGAAGGAGCCACTTCTGGACAGGGTGTTGACATGTGATGAGAAGTGGGTCCTGTACGAAGCTCCACGGCGCCGTCATCATTGGTTAGCATCCCATGAACCGGTTCCAAAACAACCGAAACCAGCACTGCACCAGAAGAAGGTCCTCCTGTGTGTTTGGTAGACTGCTCGCGGCATCGTGCATCGGGAACTGCTACCAGCTGGTCAGAGCATCAATGCAACTATGTACTATCAGCAGTTGAGCCGTGTTCAGGAAAAACTAAAAAACTCAAAACCCCCTTCTGAATCGCAAAGGGGTCCTCCTGTTGCAGGACATCGCTAAGCCCCACGTTTCTAGGATGACCCGGGACACCATTCTACGCCTTGGATGGGAAACACTATTGCATCCCCGGAAATTGCACCGTCCGATTTTCACCTGTTCCATTCCTTGGACAATCACCTTAGAGGACGCCAGTTCAAATCCCTAGTAGAGGTGATACCTTCTTCGCTTCACGGCCCACCAAGTTCTACCGCGATGGAATCCATGGCCTTCCAGAACGTTGGCAGAAGGTCGTCGATGCTGATGGGGACTATTTTTGATCTTCCAGGTACGTCTTAGGTGACATATCGATGTTCGAAGGTGGTGGGTGAAAAAGCGACAGAACCTTCTTGCTTACCTTATACATGTAATTGAAATCAACAGAGTGTCTCCTAGCAACAAATGCAGCCAACCAGGATGTATAAAAGTTACGTCACACGATCGCAATAGGTCTTTCTCTGCGCTGCAAATTAACAAGGAGATACGTCATCAGTTAAGGACAGGAATTGGGGATAAGACACTTGACCGGGTTTCTTACGTAACACGTGCACTGTAAATACAACGACCAAACCACCGCTTGCAAGCTCGTAGCGTAGTACACTGGTAAGACATTGGTTTAGTAAATAAAAAACCCGGGTTCGAATCTCGATGGGGGCAAGATTTGTTCATATTTATTATTAATAATTGCTTTGGCATTACTCGGCCAAACAGTTCTACCAAACAGAGACTACTGAAAGCTAGGATGTATATAAATAAGCCGTGCAAGGGGCACGGAGCGTCCGAAGGGAGCTGGGTGGCGTCAGCCCTGGGATGCGTAGGAGGCGCAGTCCCCGGTTAGCAGTGGGTATACGCAAAAGTGCTGTTAACATTCTATTCCACCTGTAAATGTTCTATTTGGTAGAACCGTCTTTACACATACAATTCATTTTATGTTTATCTTATCCGAATTCCTGTGCTGTTAATTTGTAGGCTCGAGAGTTGTGATCGCAATGTTTCTCGTGACAGGAATTAGTAGTAACGGACACGCATGCGCATGGAGGACTGTAAACAATACAACCCGTTGTTGCATTTAGACATATATACAGTGAATTAGTTTTAAGAAACTGAGGGATGGAGGAAACTTTGAAGTGATATGATAAAAGTAGCGACGTGGAGAGTCAAGAAAATAATGAAAAGAATAGTAGAATAATAATAATAATAATAAAAAAAAACTGGTAAAGTGTATAGCGAAGTATATCGCAAAGTATGTTGTGACGTGAATAGTGAAATAAAGTAAGTAGGAAAGTGAGTGGTCACCTACATAAAGAGTGAAGCAAATATCAAAGTGAATATTGTTGTATATAGTGATGAGAAATAGTGAAATGAACTAAATAGATAATTGAATAGTGAAGCATGTAGTGATGTGAATAGTGAAGTGAAGCATGTAGTGAAGTAAAGAATGAAAAATATAGCAAAACAAAGGAAATAGTAAACTAAATAGTGAAGTATATAATGAAGCGAATAGCGAAGTGAAACATGTAGGAAACTGAAGAGTGAAGAGCATACTCAAGTGAGTCGAAATGAAGTAGGAAAATTAAGTAGTGAATAAAACAATGTGCAAAACCAAACTTGTTCTTTTCCAGCAATCCATTTTAGGAACAAATTGTTATTTTTATCTCGTCCGTCTAACGTCCGTTGACGGATAAGATAGCATATATCAAAGAGTTTCCGGGATAGTGTAGAAATTCTGAAAGAAATGGATCTTATCCACAAAATGCCAATGTTTTTGCAGAAACAGCAACAGTTTTTAGTTGAAGAAGGAAATGAAACCAGGCTATTGGAAAACATTAGATAACGTCATCTCTAATGCCGTTATAACGTGCAATGCTCAATGCTGTTCACCCTGCAATCTCAAGGACACTACAGATGACGAGATAATTGCTGAAATAGTGTTGGTTTTGGTTAAAGATCCTAATGATTTAAACACGATGATTGCTGCAAATGGCTGGGCGAGAAGAAAGGTCATTTGGAATGACCTACCGGATTTTCCGCGTTTGACTCTGGACAAGCTACAACATTTAACTCGTGGAGTATATCAACTTAAACAGTCAGTCGTGTACTCAAGAGTTGATTCATCAAGGTGATGAATGAGGGGTTCAATTGGAAAACGGAGTATGTCCACTATGAAGTTTTTCAGGAAATGAGGGGGGAAACAAATCCAGGCTTCTTACTTTCAAGATTTGATGGATAAAAATATTCAATAAATATAACTATATATTAATTCGATATTTTTCTTTGGAAAACAATATTAATTAAAACCAGTACTTTAGTGTGGATTGAGCTGAAAGTATTGTAAATTTAGAACAAAATTGATGTGAACGGTTTTGAGTTTGAGAAAGTCCATCAATTTAATAGAAGAGAAAATCTTTTTTCGAACGTACCAGCTGTTTTAGAACAGCAGTATTTGTACGAGAGAACAAGTTAGTTGGTGGGTTAGTTAGGGAGTATATTCTACGAATAGTCTTACAAATAAAAAGTAAAGCAGATTGCCTACTTAACTTAAAAAAAAAATCGTAGAAAATGTTCAAAAGAGATGGAATTACATGCATCAAAAGTATCCATCCTGCAGTTCGCAATGTAAGCAATAGACGTGTTCATGTTCCATATCTTAATTACTTATTTGTATCCTGCAGCGAAAGGGGTAATGGATGAAGGATAAACATTTGTGTCAAAACAGTGGAAGTCAATTAAGTACGTATAATCCGTATTGGGAACCAAAATGGCGGGGAGCAATATACATATATATGTGTGTGTGCGTGTGTGAAAGTGTGTGTGTGTGTGAGAGAGAGAGAGAGAGAGAGAGAGAGAGAGAACTAAATACACAGTCAAAATGCTAGAAGCGTTAACAGGTGAAATAACACACATAAACACACTCACACACATATGCTTCTAAACTCTATACGTCATGATCAGAACGCTGTAGAGTGATACTAAATTTAAGATAGCATAACACAAACACAAGTTCAAGCTGATTTTTTTTTTATATATTCCAATTCATAATTCGTCGCCATGTTGCAGGTAAATGTCATAAAGTTCTGTATTCAATAGAACCTATCTTTGGAACCATTTTGAGATGCTTTGCAATGTTTCGTGGATTATATTATCAACAAACAGGTCTGAGAGGTATTCATAATGTAATCCAGGGAAAATTACGAAACGCCCAAAGTTATCTAAGATAATTAACTACGATAGAATATCGTTATTAATTTAAATTTGGTTAATAGTTGACATGATTTGGTAACTAACTTCTGCCTTCAGTTATGATCTACAACCTTTGTTTCACTTTGAATACTCTAGATGGCACCAACCCACATAGCAAAATGACGTCCCAGGGATATCTGACGGATCTCCTGGCAGGATATCGGGATGTCCGTAGGACGTCCTGTTTAAGTCCCGTTTACATCCATGGGACGTATAGTTATAATTAATCCTTCGTATAACTATACGAAGGCATATCCTTCGTATAGTTATAATTAATTAAATAATAATAATAGTAAGGTCGATTTAAGTTATAGAAATTCCAGGTAGGTAATCCCTCACGGCTTTCCGGGGGACATCCAGGGGACCTCCATACGGGATGAACTGTTTGTATTGCCCACAGAGTTATCCCACGGACGTCCTTAGGACATCGCTATGGGAGCAGGACCATTCTGACGGTAATGGGATCTAAATGGGACGTCCCAGGGACGTACTCTGCTATGTGGGAACGTTCTTTATAATTTATCTGTTGACTACTTTTTTTTAAGGGCGTTAGTATTGTTCATACCAGTGTTCTATTTATTACTTTTTAAACAACTGAATAATTAACAAACAACAATGAAATTTTGAAAAGCGATTTTGATAATTATTATAAATTAGTACAGTATCAAATGAACAACTTCAGATCTTGAAATTACTTATTTTAGCCGAGATATTTCAATGCCCGTAATGGATGACGTTATACATTTTAGACTTTCAAATTTCTCAGTTATTACTTTCTAAATTGTGGGTTACTTCGTTTGGAAGACACTCATCGGTTCCACTTTTCAAAATTTCAATGTTGTTCGTCATTTTTATTAGTATTTTTAAAAATATGAAAATCGTTAGTACCTTAAAAGAAAATCAGTGAAAATCTAAAGAAAGAAATCAAATAAATCTTCAGGAAACGTGATAAATATACCCTTGAATCAGGACAGAAAATAACTATCAAGAAACTTGAATTTTATATTGTGAGTTAGCAACACTGGAGATAGAAATACATTTTATGCTGCTTCTCTAGACATTGTAAAGTATTAGAAAATGGAAGATTCACCTCAGAGCATTCTTCGGAAAAACGTTTTGGAAATGATGTTATGCACAGAAAGAAGAAAATACAAGAAAAAGGAAGAAAGAAGAGGAAAAGGATGAAAGAGAAGGGAAATACTGGATGGTTAGGAGAAGCGAAGAGAAGTAAAGTGGGTGAAATTCCTCCAAAACCCCTTTCCACACTGCGAAGAAAACCACCCACTCCACTCTATTCTCCCGCTTTAGCCCCCTCCGCTCCTGTTCCTTTTCCGAAAAGTTGTGTCCAAAGGGATTCGTTGGGATCGTTGCTACTGTCAGAGAACCGCCTGGTGCCGGATTACTACGTCAGGACGCCTGTCTTCCACCAGGGCACCCAAGCATACATAATGGATCACCCGCCAGGCAAAAGGAGGTCCAAATGATGACAAAACACAGACGACAACCGCGCGTTGAGGCGGGAAAATGTTTCCCCCTTGCTCAGATGGTACGGACGGTAAATAGCGCAGCACAAGATCTTCAAACTTCCATTCTGACAAAATAAATCCCTCCAGTGTGTCTCCTCGCCTTGCCTTCCTACCCTGTATATTTCTTTTTTCTCGCCTCGGTGTTTCGACTCAAAGAAATAGGACCAAAAAACGACACAAACGGTTACCAAATTGGAATCATAGATGGCTCTGGACTTAGAACGGAGCTACCAATGACGGAAATGGTTTGTGAGGGATGGAAAAATCAATTTGTCTTTTCTCTACTTCTTCAGGACATACATGTTACCTTTATTAGCAGAAAATAGTTAAATGACATATGTAAAATAGCAGCGCATCGTTACAAATGCTGTCAAAATTGGACAAAGAATGACATAAAGTGTGTTAGCTTATCAAATCACAATCGAAATTGTTCCCAGTACATACATATCCCTAATATATAACGTTCACTGGAGGGTCGATGTAACGGTTTAGGTGTGATGTAGCCAGCGAACGTAGATTTACGCTAACTTGTAGGGGAATTTAATCAATCTCCCGAGACGGTACCCCAGGGCTTATAGTGAGGTTGATTGAAGGATTTTAGAAGTTCTTTTTATATTAATTTTTAATTTAAATGTTTGAAGCGGTAAACGTAATTGGTTTACTAAAGAAACTTCCATCCTGTAATATAATCCCCAATAGTTCAGTT
>JAGDQP010036134.1:0-19210 GCA_022664845.1 Lepisma saccharinum | reverse complement strand
AACATAATTTGCAGTTTCCATGGCTTCAAATATACAACTTTCCTCAATTATGTTTCGTTCACATGCACATATTGCTTTTCTTTCACTTTTCTCTTTCCTATCACGTCCACTATACATTTCATCACATTCACTTTGTTGTTCTGCTAATTTACTAAGTATATTTATGTCTTCCTGCATATCATCATAACTTTGTATTTTGCACACGACATCTCCACTTTTAACTATCGTATCCATTTTCACCGATTCACTTTCCACCTTCTTCTGATTTGGTAACATGTCTATTTCCACACATATTGTTGAAGAACAAGAGACCTCCGTTCCAGGTTTTGTGTTTGTATTCACACATAGGGGGTACATACTGGTAACCGTTGGCTTTAATAGGGATAGACTGTTTGGTCTTTCTTCTATATCTATTTCACCAAATTCATTTTTCACCTCACTTGATTTTGGGGACATACACATTCTTGAAAAACAGGTAGCCTCCATTCCAAGTTTTGTGTCTGTATTTACACATTGGGGGTACACATTGGTAACACTTGGTTTTAATACGGATGGACTAGATAGCTTTTCTTCAATATCCGTTTCAACAAATCCACTTTTCGTTAGGGACTTTTCTCTAAGAGTACACTGTTCTTTAAGGGTAACAACACATTTAAAGCGTTTTTCATAGTCACATTACTTTTCATAAGACGGAAGGACTCTGGGATCGGTTTTCAACACTTGATAAAGTTTCAGCAAAAAGTTCCACTTCGTTCACTATATTTGAAAAGCTGTCACTGGACCAACTATCTTCTTCTTCCAAAAAATCCATTATAAATTAAAGTTTCCTATCGTCAACAAGACACAGCACTGTTCAAAGTAATTAATTTCTTCAATTAAATACACTCAATTCTACACAACATAATCCCGATACAATCTTTTCAATCTTAAACTGCTTCTGTCTTTTCTTCCAAACTATACACCGACACCACCAACAAAGCTTCTATTCACACTAACTTTAAAACAACCCAAACAATCATAGGACTTATACAATATTTTTCTGCCCAAACACATTCATTTTAAAACACTTCTGCGCATCTCACATCTCTAAACCTTTTATCTTTTCTTCTACGTCAATACTTGTCCCCGTTTTCTTCCTTAAAGACACCAAGCAGAACAACCATGAATCCAGTCCTTCATCCACAAAAGTGCATGCAATTTCTCCAAGTACTCATCATTTCTAATTATTTATATATATATATATATTTATATACAAAAACTTTAACAATGTAATGATACTATCGGAATGCATCTCTAAAAATGTTTCATAAATTTCCTTACAAGTACAGTAAAGTTTCCCTACACAATTTCTCCCTTAGATCCTTACAAATGTCAATGCAGTTGTGCTGAGCTATGTCCATAGGAGTATGATTATAGCATGCTATACATGTTAATGGCAATAACGGTTTCCAATGGTCTATACTGCTTATTATACAATCAGGACTAACTTTGTTAGTACAACATTCACATACCATCATTATGTAGTTTCATCAGTACTTAGGTTCGAGTCTTTTGTTGACCATCTTTATAGAATTTGTTCACTAATCACAATATGTTGTCTCATTATCAGTTGTCCAATAAAATATAAGTAAAACAAATGCTTTAAGCCACATATGCACAACTCAAATACCATCAATGTTACATGAATAACGTATTTCTTTAAGTCATTCGGGTTGACAGCAATATCCATCCTTAGCTGGGTTCAATAAATATTTTATCTAGCACAAACAACAACGAGTTTTCAAAACTTTTGTTATATTTTCTTAATCTACTCATCAACATATATCTTTATACCAACTTTCAGGTTTCTATCTTAAACGGTATGGAAAATGGTTCTTCCATCCGCCATATTTGTTTAAAGATGGCGACTTTTCCAAAAAATACTACATTTTCGTAATCTACTTGTCAAACTATATCATTGTACCAAATTTCAGGATTCTATCTTAAACGGTATGAAAAATGGTTCTTTCGTCCGCCATATTTGTTTTAAAATGGCGACTTCTCCAAAAACTTCTTACATTTTCGTAATTCTTTTGTACTGATCAACGTTTCTACCAAGTTTGAAGTTTCTATACTTAGCCGTTTAGGCTGCGTATTCTTTCAAAATATAAATTCGGCGGCCCTATTTGTTTAAAGATGGCGACTTTTGTACAATTTTCTAATATGTTTGGAATTCTTCTGCATTAGTCAACGCTTTCACCAAGTTTCAAGTTTCTAGTCATAGAAGTTTAGGCTGTGTATTCCTTCAAAAAATAATTTCGGCGGCCATATTTGTTTAAAGAAGGTGACTTCTAAAATATTTTCTCATATGTATGCAATTCTCTTGTAGTAATCAACGTTTCTACCAAGTTTCAAGTTTTTATTTCTAGTCATTTCGGCGGCCATATTTGTTTAAAGATGACGAGTTTTGTACAATTTTCTCGTATGTTTGCAATTCTCTTCCAGCAGTCAATGCTTTTATCAAGTTTCAAGTTTCTAGTTCTAGTCGTTTAGGCTGTCTATTCTTTAAAAAAATCATTTCGACGGCCATATTAGTTATAAAATGGTGACTTTTGTACAATTTTCTCATATGTCTGTAATTCTTTTCCAGTAGTCAACGTTTCTACCAAGTTTCAAGTTTCTAGGTCTAATCGTTTAGGCTCTGTATTCTATCAAAACGTCATTTCTACGGCCATATTTGTTTAAAAATAGTGACTTATAAAAACTTTTCTTAAATTTCTTCAATCTAATAATGGCAATACGTGTGCATATAAAATTTCAGTTCTGTAGCTCAAGCGATGTGTAAAATAGATTTTATGTCGGCCATATTAGTTATAAAATGGCGACTTTTTAAAAATCAAAGGCAAAACCAGAATAAGTACATTTCCTAGCTTCAAAACCAGTATATACAACATTCACTTTTCGTCATGAGGTTTACGTCCTGCATTCAAACCTTTTCAAATTTACCCACGCTTTCGGAAGGTTTTCAGTTCGAGTTTAGTCAAATTGTATTTTATTCAGTAAAATCACATGTTCTTTTATCTCATTTTCTGTATATCTCAACGATATTCAATAATTTTGCTCATGTATGCTATCTTTCTGTAATTTACCAAGGCTTTCGGCATCTTTTAGTACTATTTCCGTCAATATTACATTTCAGTCAATACAATACGTTCTTGTTTCTGTGTTAGTTCTTGTATATCTCAATACCAACTTATACTCAACATTTGTACATATTACCAGCGCTTTCGGGAGCTTTTCTATGCAAATTTATTCAAATTACATTTTATTCAGTATAATAGGTTCTTGTTTCTGTGTCAGTTCTTGTATATGTCAACACCAAGTTATATTCAACATTTGTGCAATTTATCAGCGCTTTCCTAGCTTCAAATTCCAGTATATTACACATTTGTTTCAATAAGATACAACAAACGGTCTAGTAGACGTCCAAATGTATATCAGCAGTAACTCAGTGAAAGCCTTTCTTCCATTCAAAGGTCCAACTAAAGTAAGCACGTTTCCTAGCTTCAAAAATCCGTATATTTCACATTAGTTTCAATAAGATACAACAAACGGTCTAGTAGACGTCCAAATGTGTGTTAGTTCAATATATAATTATGTCATAAGGCGACATTCTGCCATCAGCATTATTCCTAAAAAAAACAACTAAAGTCTTCACATATGTATTTATCAGTCAGCATTAGTCAAATGTTTCAATACCCGTCCAAGTATTATCTTCAGTAACCATCACCACTATACCGCAACAACCTTAATGTTAAACTTTAACCATTGGATCTGCCACAAGGTAACAAAATCTAACAGTTGCAGCAAGTTAAACTTTAAACATTGGATCTGCCACAAGATAACAAAATCTGACACTTAAAGCAACTTAAACTTTAAACAGTGGATCTGCCACCAGGTAACAAAATCTCTCACTTGGAGCAAGTTAAACTTTAAACATTGGATCTGCCACAAGGTAACAAAATCTCACACTTGGAGCAAGTTAAACTTTAACCATTGGATCTGCCACAATGACATTCTTTTCTTTCAATACAAGTCAGCAAAACAGTTAAATTACATTTTATTATGCAAAATCAGTGTTTATATTTCTGCACATCTCAATTCCAACGTATATTCAATGATTCTTTTCGTGTTCGTTACCTTTCTGTAATTTACTAAGGCCTTTGGAAGCTTTTCATTATAATTCCCATCAATATCACATTTTATTATGCAAAATCAGTGTTTATAATTCTCTCAATCAAACATCAGCCCTAACTAAAATTATATCAAACAATGTTACTGCCAATACAATGTTCCTAGATCTTCGTAATATTCACAAGTACTTGAAGTATCTTACATTTATGTCTCATTGTCATCATTATCAATAAGCACTTCTTGTTTTCTTTTTAAAATATTCATATATGTTCTTTATCTTGCAATATAAAAGACTTCTCTTTTTATCCTCTCAATCTTCTTTCTCATTTCTTTCTTTTTTCTTTTTTCTTTTTTTCATTAACAAAATTAATTTCTTTGCGCCTGTAGGTATCTCGTCGAAGCCAACCCCACTATTATTTTTTTTTTCATCCAAAAAAAGGCAAATGCCCTGTGGCATTCTGTTATAGATATTTGTGTTCCGGGCCGGGGAAAGGCGTAAGACGCAAGAGTTAAGCTCAATTTAATTTTTAATTAGCGAGCTGTCAAATCCGAGAGTAAATTTGTGAAAAAAAAACAGAATGATTAATGATTTCGTTATAGCAGGCTTGTGTAACCCTACTTAAGGCATTCTTCATCAAACCAAGGTTTGTTTTTCTGTTGTTTTTTTCACCTACGCGTCCCTTCGCTGCGCTTTTAATTGTCTCGCGAATTGCCTTCTACATCTTACTTACATCAATTTCATTATTAATATCATCATTATTATTACTCGAGTCGGCTAGGATTTCGATCCTATTTCAGAGTTCGAATTGGTAATCTGCTTATGCTCGGATTATTTAATAGTTTCATTTCGAATTTCAGTTTTTTGATCCCTTTGTTTTTCTGTTCGCGATGCATAACTTTTCCCTTACTTTTGTAATCACTAATTGATGGTCGGTGTCACCTTCCGCTCCTCTGTACGACCTAACATCCATTATGTTGGTGTGTCTTCGTCTGTCTATTAATACGTGATCGATCTGGTTATTTATGTTTGTTATTTTGGAATCAGTATTTTCTATTTGACAGTCGAGTGCAGCTAGGAAGCTTACGACAGCAACTAATCCGAGGGGAACTCTGTTACGCAAGAAATTTGCACTGTTTTGAAAAGTTTCGTGTTGAAATGCTAAATCTCGGACGAAAATATGTTGCGGGAGGACTGAAGGAACCAGATACCGCGTATCACATATGCCAAATCGGACCTTTTGCGATAAGAGTAGCTTAACAAGAATGAAAATTACACCAGAACATTGTTCACTAGTTGTTGTAAATATTGATTTGTAAAACTACGGTTAATTAATCGAACATGAAAATGAATTGAGGACGCGGTGGTTCAGTTAGTAGAGCGCCTACCTCCGGTGCTAGGAGTCCTCGGATCGATCCATGCCATGTGGGCTTTGTAGTGGACAAACATCGTGTGCGTATGTTTACTCGGGGTGCTTCCGTTTCTTCCCACTTTCTTCATTGCATCATCCGTACGGCCTGAGACATAATTGCCTCAAGACCTTAAAGAAAATTCAATTCAATGAAAATAAATTTGTTGATTTTATGCAGTAACCTCATTATCACAGGAATGTTTTTACATGTCTCTTCCCTGCTTGTAACCTACAGATACAGTATGTTTGACCCTTTATGTCTGAAATTATCGTGAGCGCAGGCCCTACTTTATTGCCTTGTTACGGGATTACGAAATATCAAACCTCGCTCCACTTGTTTTGTTCGCATACTTTCCCACACTTGCACCGAGAGGTTATAACTCAGTAGAACGTTTACTTACCAATCGGAAGGTCATGGGAACCATCCCAGTGACCGCCCATCCTGACTGAGAATTTTCAGGTATTTTCCTCAGTCACATCAGGAAAATGTCGGGATGGTACCAACTAACTATATCCTCCCCGACTACTTTCCAACATCCTTTCCCCAACACTATTTTAAACAAAAATGTTCACGCCTCTAAGTTTTGTGGTAATAGTGTCAATACATGAATTTGCCAATAATCAACCACAAACACGGGAATGAATGAAAACGAGTCGCTTCCGGAAATACAAAGTCGCGGATCTATAAAAGCATCTTCAAAAATTTTGGCGTTTTCCTGATTCGCTTTCGAGAGCTCTTCGTCTGCGAATGCAATTCCATTTTTTAACGTGAAAATGTGTATCTCTCTTTCTTGTGTTCCTCCGCTCCATACCTGATTCTATCTCAGAGTATTTTTCTTTCATATGATAGTATTATAAAATTGATGAATTACAATCTAGAATGTCGTAATTGGATATAAGACTTCTTAAAATATACATGTCTATTCGTTTCTCTCTGCTACAAGAAATCTATTTGGAATTTAAACTTGTTTTATCTCAAATTTCTCTAAGTGATGCTAACGCCTGAATTTATATGATTCCGTAATACACGTTCTCATTCTTTTACTTGCAAAATGCTTTTGGAGGAAGAATTATATATCCTGGAATGGTATTCATGCTAGATTATGCACTAATCCAGTTGGGTTGCATATTAAATAGGCGAACACTACCACAATTCATATAGTAATAGATGATCATTCAAAGGGGTCAAAAATATATAATCGCGATTGTTCAGTGCGCCTTTAGTACTTCGTTTCGGAATTTAACAGAAGGCGAATTTCAGAACTTCGAAGTATGCGAAATTTTGTTATGAATGCCTGCAAGGCAGGCAACACTTCTTACAGATGCATGGAAGGTGTTTATTTCCCGTTTACTTTCATATCAAAGGTTGGGCTGATGATAATTAATTTATTAATTGCACTGATCCCTGCCAAATGCAAATATTATATAAATACAGGTTGACACACCGTTAACTTTACATCCCATGTTTTTTGTGACCGATTGACTTCCAGCGAAAATTCCGACACACACCAATTTTAATTTCGAAGGGGAACGTACAATTTTTTCGGCAAAATTAAAAAATTTCTTAAGTAACATCATCCGTAGAGTCATATCAGTAAATAGTCTTTCATTTTTGTAAGCTGTTATTTACTAGTTTCTTTCAAGATTTCGTGTAGAACTCTCAATTATTATAGACTGAAATTAGGTGGGTGAAATAATATTTTACGCTACTTAACGATATAACCGCTTCAATTGCCGTCATAAGTAGAAAAAAAACCTGGAAACATCACTTTGATGATTTAAAATATCTTGTTTCATACTCTGTAGTCTATAAACTTTATCGTGAACTCGATAATACTACGTACTTCAGATATTTCAATTTTAAAAAGTGATACCACTTTCTCATGAAAACTTACGGGGTTTTGGAAGATGGAGCATCATACTGAAAGACCAACTAAGGGCAAGGGCGCTGATTACTCTGTAACTTTGGGGGGCCCATTCAGATATTTTTTTGGTTTCCAGATGAGGGTCTAAGAAGGCACACGTGATACAAATCCAATTCAAAATTTGCAAAATATTGTATATTCATTAAGAAAACACATACATCAGTATACATATAGCCATTATGAAGGCTTCCCCGGGCTCAGCTATTACATAATTAAACGATGTTTGTATAACGTTAAAAATATTCGCTAAAGCATATGTTCTAACTAATAAGAACAAAGTTTCTGCTGTTACTAGAAAATAAACTTAGGAAATAACATAAACTAATGTTAGTCTATTCAGAGGAGTTATTTAGCTTTCCCAAATGTGATGTTCTTTCTGTCTGGCTCACCCTTCCGCCGTGCTACTGCTTTATTCTCGGTTTTCGATCTCGACAGGCATGGTTCAAGAAGCTTTTGTCTCATCCACAGTGAGAAAAAAAATAATTGGAGAAGTTCAACAAACAGAGAAAACAGGCTGTATCACACGCAAAACGTGGCACAATTCGAAATATCTTGCCTTTTTATAATAATTTGGATACCTTAGATAGAATGGTATAGAAATAACTAGTACTCGATACACATGCAAGGTAACAGGCAACAATAGAGTGATAACTATGTAAATTCATGGCAAAAATGCATTCTGGACAACCCCATACATCTCTCGAAATAAATGTTCTAGGAATCCTTTTGTGTACAAGAGCACTCTGCATGGTGTATCATATCAGGCATGAAGAAGCAGCATGGGGAACAAATTGAGTTGAACAACATTGGAACTGCTCACTTTAATTTCAAATTACATGCGGAAGGTAAAAGGTACTGAGACATAGCGTTGCATACATCATAAAGAAACATAAAACAGAATAATTATTAGGGATTCGTTCTGGTAAATTAAGGAAAATAACTGCCCGGAATGAAACCTACATTCTTCATTCTGTGAACAAAACTCAAAGAATTAGTGCTAAAGATTTGGCTACTTCACTTGCCTAGGATATGCAAGTTAATGTTACAGATGTGTAGATGAGAACAAAAAAATTGGGATTCAGAAGATGTGTAATCAGAAACAAAACATACGTATCAGAAGAAAGCAGAAAAATTAATATGAATATGAATATGAAAGAAGAAGTTCCAATTTTCCAAGAAATATCAATATGAATATTGAATTTTGGAAAAAGTTATTTTTTCTATAGGATGAGACTAAGATAAACTTGTATTGTAGTGATGGATATCAAGACGTGTGGCGGAAGAAGAAGCTTTCAGAAAGCAGAACATTGTTTTAACTGATAAAAATGTTGGAGGGTCTGTTAAGATTTGAGGTTGTATAATTACTAATAGAGTGGCCAGTATACATACCCTGGATACACATCTTCTAAATCCCAATTGTTTCAAAGAATTGTGGTTTGTTCAATGAATTACTAACATTAACTTACATATTCTAGGCTTGTGAAGTAGCCAGATCTTTAGCACTAATTCTTTGAGTATTGTTAACAGAATGAAGAATGTAAGTAACATTCCGGGCAGTTAGTTTTCTTGGTTGGCCAGAACTGATTCTATTCCGCAATAATTGCTCTGTTTTACGTTTCTTTATGATGTATCCAACGGTAAAGAATGACTTTCCAACAAGCTTGGCTTGCCTGACACCGTGTGGGTTGTTACAATACACAAAGTAGACTGCTCCTGTACACAAAAGGATGCTTAGAACATTTATTTCGAGAGTAGTATTGGGTTGTCCAAATATTGTTTTTTGCGATGAATGTACGTAGTCGTCACTCTCTCGTTGCCTGTACCTTCCTGGTGTCTTAAGTATTTTATCCAAGGTATCCAAATTATCATAATAGGGCAAGAGATTTCGAAATGGTCCATGTTTTACGTGTGATAGTCTGATTTCCTCTTTGTCGAGCTTGTTGAAATACTTTTTCCCCGCTGTACCATACATAGTTTCCCTATCTATATATTCTATTAGAAACTCAAAATTACGGTATTAACGGAAAACAATAATTGCATCCAAACAGCTGTTTGAAGGATATATTTCCTAGTGCAAGTTTACTCCTACTTTTGTGCGAGTTTTTATTGTTTCTTATTTTTCTTATATATATATATATATATATATTTCTTAAATTATGTTTGCATATGACAAAATCATGATGAATGATCTTTAACCCTCGGAACGCCAAGATAATTTCATTTCACGGAACGTCAAGATGAGTCCTTTTCGACGCATGTACGTATATTTCTCGTATGAAATAAAGTATTTGTTCAAAATCAAGGTATTTTAGAGTATGGGTGTATTGTATAGTATTTATTGCATTGTATTGTATTTATTTATTGTATTTTATTTTTTAAAGTAGATACTACGACAAAATAATGAAACATACAGAAAAACTAATACATCATATTAACGTTGCAACCATTTTCATGACTGCACAAAAATGAAGGTACCATGAGTCTCTTACTTATTTACACATATAAAGTACTACATATAAAACTATCAGAATAAAACTACCTTCCTGTCTCACTCTCACACATGTAAAGCATACCGTGTCTGTTGTATTCTGATTCTCGCAAATGAAGCGATTACATTGCTGACAGTATGAGGAGTACACAGAATTTCACTCTTCCATTTAATGACTAATGGACAAAAATAATACTTTAACTGTATGGGTCATTTTTGACCCGATCTTCCCGATCTTGGCGTTCCGAGGGATAAACGACAGAAAATACGTTTTCGTTGTTTCTTTCATTCTTTTTTTCCTTTTTTTACTGAATGGTCTTTATCGATGTTATGCACGAAACTTCAGAAACAACACAAGCAATGCACGAATTAAACTCCTTTAACCAGACGAGGGGTATTATATGTGATGTAACTTATATAAGTACTGTAGCACACAAGTTTCAGGGAGGAATTTATCAATGAAATAGATTTTCCAGAGGGAGATGAGCTTAGTAGAAGGGGAAAACGAATGACCATTTACTGTAGAAATAGGAGAACCGACTTCACCTTATCATTTGGGACACCCCATTACGGGGTCCCACTTCAACTTGAGGGGCAGGGCCCCCAAAGGCCCCCCGGGATCGGCGCCCTTGTCTAAGGGTATTATCTAAATAGTCTATCTCACGCGCTCCGTATATAGATTTACAAATCTGTCCGGGAATCCGGAAATGAAAAGGTGGTAACCCTATGTGGTGGACAAAGGCCGTGAGCGTGGGTTTTCTCGGAGTTTTCCCGTTCCCTCCCACTTTCCTCATTCCACCAATCTATCCCATCATCATCCATCCGACCAGAGCCAAAGTTGCCTAAAGGCCTTAAAAATTAAATTTAAAATTTAAAAATGCGTCTCTTGATTTCCACCAAATTTTGCCCACGGGTTCCTTAGCTACTGGGTCTTACAAGTATTCCGCATCTGGTATTGCGCCCTAGTTGCCATTGTTGCAATTTTTCAATTGCTTCAATTTTGACGTATCAGCACCAAAATTGACGCAGATATTTTTCTACATAATAGACACATTCTATGAGAGTTCTCGTCCCCAAGTGTCAGGGCTGAATTTCATGAAAGCTTGCGTTGCTTGCCTTGCTTGCGATTTCCGTGAAAATAGCCAATTGAAATACGTGCTACATGTAGAACACGTAAAAGAGGGCCTTAAAACACGTGTTTCAATTGGCTACTCACTCGAATCGCAAGCAGAGCAAGGGCTCTTGAAAATTAGCCCTTACAATAAAACATGCAAAAGAACATGTGTTTCAATTGGCTACTCACCCAAATCGCAAGCAATGCAAGCTTTGTCCTCAGTGTTACCATCTATTTTATAAAATATATACCTAATTTACAAAATATATATTTTATAAATTTATACAAATGTCCTTGTTTATACAAATCGACACAATCTCTCTCTATAAAAATGAATGTTAGTAAGTTTGCCTGAGCAAAACGGCAAAACGGTTAGATCAGTTTTAATGATTTTTCGCAAATGATCAGATATTGGACTCGTTTGGAAAATTATCATATCAGTCACCATCTTGGATTCAAAATGGACGCCCTAAAGCCATTTTCCACACCATTTGAGCTAGAGATACGAAATTATGCATAACGGTTTATCAAGAGTAGTTTAAACAAAATGAAAAAGTCACTTTCTTTGATTCAAGCCGCTATCTTAATCCAAAATGGACGCCCCAAAACGCATTTTTCAAAACACTGGAACTAGAGGAAAGAAATTTGGTATGAAGGTGTACCATTACGATTAGGTTACAATAAATGGATAGACTCTCGTAAGGATGCGCAGTCCCCCTGGGGGTATGAGGTCAGATCTGCACCAGCGGGGTTCAGCCCCGGAGAGTCTCTTTACGAAAAAAGGGCCCCAGCCTCGAAACCCCTCAAGTTGGAGGCGCGCATCCCGCTACGGGGAAGCAAGTAGTCGTTACAGTCCCAATGACTGTTGCCAGCTTATTTTATTCACCACACACCAACGGGCGGACAAATCAGCTAGTCCATTAATAAACAGTAAATTCTGTATACATGTGCACTAGGTACTGGGACAGGTCATTGAGGTACCCCGGGTGCCGCGGGTGTCACTGTTACAAACAAACTGATAAGATTTAATATTTAAAGTTGCTCTGATGTTGTTGGCCTTGTTCGCAACGAGCTTGGCATGCAGGTACTGGGACAATTCCCAGTGGTACTGTGAACATCACAGTTGCCGGAGTGGCAGTGTTATTAACCCGAACCTAAAAAATATCGTTTCAAATTACTTCCATACATTGTACATATCTGCACCAAACTTGGCATTTAGTACTGGGACAGGTAATACAGAATTTCCAGGCGCCAAAGTTGCCAGTGTTGCCAACCAATTTCGAAAAATTAATGCTCACATTTGCTCCCATATTGTTACTCGTATCTACAGCAAACTTGACATTTAGGTACTAGAACCATGTCATAGAGATACTTCCTGCACTGCAGTTCAGTATTACCAAACAATTTGAAGAGCTGTGAGCGTAGCCAACATATTTTATTGACCATGTACCAACGGCCGGATATATCAGCGTTAGGAAGTTGTTAATACCGTCCTCACTTAGGTTTTCTAGGGTTGCCCTTGTACAAATGTCGAGATGTTACCGTAAGTAAGACCTTTGCCGTACTACCTTCCCACTCCGTTCCTCGAAATAATGCTCGCGGAGGGCTATTATCCGCAATGTGTCGAGCTTAGACTGTATCTGTCTGAACGGTTAATACTATGTTCAGTATATAAATAAGTTAATTGACAGTTAACAATACACAAAATAAAACCAATTTACTTAAAGAGAATAGAAAGTAGCACTTGTTTTAACGAAAATAAAAACAAAACTACGAATCAGAATTAATATATAATCATTGTCCGTAAATGTAAAATATCTTTACCGAGGCAATGTCAATGTTGGAAACCAGCGGATTGATACATGTGAAAGTAACATACATGGAAACATAAAGACGTGAAACGGAGCGACCGTAACTCAGTTGGTAGAGCCGAGAGCGTTTGCTTAACAATCAGAAGATCCTGGAAACGATCCTGATTGATGATTTTCCAGGGTTTTCTTCGATCACACCACACAAATGCCGATATGGTTCCTGCAAAACTAGGCAATAGCCAACAGCCTCTCCCCAACGTATCCTGGTCTAAGCCTAAAATACTTAACGGCTATCAATATTTTTTGAATACGTAAACTAGAGTAATTTGAAACAGGAACAATATGAATTAACTGCATGTAAAACTATCTTTAATGTTGTGGATATAAGAGGGTAAAATGGGGAAGTCCATGTTGGAGTACATTCAAAGTTAGGGGCCCATAGTAGATAAGGAATATTTAAAAAAAAACAAGGATTTGTCTACGGTGTCTCTCGCGAACGAATATTTAGGAACACGTCAAGTAATTCTGACACTTTTATCATCATCTTCAACAGACACGGGAGACTCCTATTATAAAATGGGGCTTGACGAAACAATTGGCAAACGCGCAAGAACACAAGTACAGATTTTATCAGAGTAGTGTCTAAGCATAGAATGCCTATTAAGGCGGGGCCATTCACGCGCGGGTGCATTACTCCTTAAACAGTAAATATTACTTCAGAGCAGTTGCTTTCAGTTGTCAATGTCGGAAAACTAATACAGAGAACCCAAGATCGAACCCTGTTGTGGATTTGTTTATATTTTTTCTTTACGAAAAATAACATTACTCTTATATATATATCTATATATATCTATATCTATCTATCTATCTATCTGTATATCTATATATATATATATATATAAATGCATTAGGAAATTTAATTAAATTAGTAACCAAGGGCACGTGGAGGTTAGGTAAGTCAGGTATGGTGTTTGGTGTTTTTTTCATTGCACACTCGATTAACTCGTGTTTTTTTTCAAGCTTTCGAAAATAGGACTTCCTATGTTTAGACGCTAGTTTGTATCAGTTCCCAATGCAGGTACCTTTAGTGGTTAAACCGCGAACTAACGTATACTGACACAAATTTACGACAAATCGGATAGTGAATGTAGTGATTGGGTGCTAACTGTAGAATTTTCGAGTGAATTACCATACAAGGCCTGAAGCGCTTTGTTATGAATGCTTGTATATTCTGCTGCTTAATCGCCCAATTACGAACGGATAATAACAATGGTAATAATCATAATAATAATTCGAAAAATCGAATACCAACATGATGGTAACTGTTTTGGCCAAAAAGTTGAGAAACTAATTGTTAAAAGAGCATTGAAGTTTGTGTTTTATCGAAATATGAATGCTCCACTTTCTCACCAGATTGCTACATTTGTGAAGTTAGCCCCCCACACAAACCAAATGAAGCTCTAACTTATACCAATGATTAGGGAGTTCTTAGGGAGGAATAAGGAGTACATTATCTTCGTTTAAGCGGGTGAAGGCACCAGCAAATGTTGGGATTAACTTCATACAAGCCTCCCTCTCCTATACAATTTCTGGTCGTTGCTGCGTCCAATTGTTAGGGACTTCTTAGGGAGCAATAGGGAGTACATTATTGTCGTTAGGGAGTAAATGATAACTTGGTGACGGCGGCAGCAAACACGGCGAAAGTGTGATGTTAGCCCCTGCCCCCCAAGGGGCCAAAATTTTTTACAATTCTTGGCCGGTGTTCCGTCCAATCGTTAGGGAGTTGATATGGAGGAATAGGAGTACATTATTTTCGTTAGGGAGTGAATGGTAACTTGGTGACGGAGCCAGCGAATATGTTGAGTATGTTAAGTTATCCTCACCAAACAGTGAATTTCATGTCGGACGTAGTAGTAAAGTTTGAAAATGTAGCAATACATGGGCACCATAGGGCTTAAAAACTGGGTGTGTGGAGTGTTGAGAACAATGAGGAGCAAAGACGCTGTTAGGTAACAGCTGCGGTACTGTAGAACAGCTGCAGGTTTCGTTGTAACGTGTAACATCGCTGTTGATAAAGGCTACGAGCATGACACGTTATTAGTATTAGCTATAGAACGGATACATATAGTGACGGTTGTTTTACATAAAGGAAGTAGAAGTAGTAAAAAAGGAAGAAATGATAATTGATAAGTGTAATGGTCGTACTTTAACGTGAAGTATAATAGACCTACACGGTACATAAGAAATAAACGCGAAGGCTAAGGATGGAAAGTAATAAAGCGTATAAGCGTTTGCTTTAATAATAATAAATATATATGAAAGGGATAGTTGGGAGAGCGTAGGTTTTATTGTAATGTAGTGTAGTGGGATGGCGGGGAAAAATAAAGTTAAATTATGTACATATACAGGAAAAGCGAAGGGATTGAAGTAATGAAGTTTGAAAAGGGAAGAAAAAAGACCTACAGACTGCAGAAGCTAGAGATACAAACGACATACTATAGAAGCCAAGACATACAATGAATAATGTTGTAGAAAATAAAAGGTGACTTGAATGGAAATTGCACTCCTACACACGAACAAAGATGAACGTTTTCCAAAAATAAGAGTAACATTATGACTAATGAAAAAACGTGTGTAGAAGTAAGGGAAACATAAGGCTTCTACATAAAATTGGTGCGGGTAAATTACCGTTTAAGGCGTCACTTCTGCCTCACTCACCCGCTATTTCTTGAATTTTTAATTACTATCGCCCTTTAACATGTCGCCTCCACCTTCGTCTCCACCTTCCCCTCCATCTTCGTCTCCAACTTCCAATCCACTTTCGCCTTCACCTTCCCCTCCACCTTCGTCTTCACCTTCCCCTCCACCTTCGCCTCCACCTTCGTCTCCACCTTCCCCTCCACCTCTGTTTTTTGTGACTAGATTTAATAATTTTTTTCTCTGCTATTCTACCGCTGTCTATTGATTTTTCTTGTGAACTATTCCTCACCTCTCTACCGCCATCTGTTAATATCACAGCTAATTGCTGCTATTATCATCATTCATTAACATTATTGCTACCTTACTGTGTGCTAATCTATTGATAATGTAGCTAACTTATTGAATAGTGTTATAACTAAGTAATGAATTGTTAGTTTTCCTATACGGGTGTAATCAGAAGTACTTCAGCAGCTGCTTTGCATCAGGTGAATACCGTAATGGTATATTTAACATGAGACATGCTGTTGAAAATTTGTTACTGCCACGATGAACTTGCTTATCGCTGTAAAAAAAGCGCTGAAGTTTTTAAAAAATAACATCAAATTGTTTAGCTTTCTCTCTTGTTGTAAATCCATATTTTGTATGAATTTGCCCTGCCTTTCCGTGATACTTCGTTGCGTGTGCAACACCGGAAGTTTCTATCATACACTTTCCTTATTTGAAAATGTTTTGTCAGTTATACTCATTATCAATCTGCCGTCTCTTTTTATGCATACATGTGTAGGTGGGTGTCTGCGTGTTTTCATGTTAAAACCTCCCCAGTTACATAACCCAACCTTGGTATATTCAATACTTCTAGATCACACCTATAAATAATCAAAAATTTGAATAAATTCTGACATGAAATAAAAAATTCTTTTTAATTTATTCCCTGCTATTATGCATGAGGGATGGGATAAACAGGAATAATTCTTCTTGACTGTCAGAAATGTATAGCAGGGAATAAAAGAGGGGATTTTATGAAAAAAACGAATAATAAATCTCTCTTGTTGATTCGTTTTCAAATGGGAATAAAACTGAAAGATTCAAAAGTATGAACACGGATATTCTCCCAGTTTTTTTGTGATGTGAGCTATTTATGAAGAGAAAATGTATTGTTCACGTTTCCTGGCCACTTGATATCCATGCCGTTCGTAGCTAATAGTCTTTATATCCGCTCATGATATTGAAAAGCTTTTGTCGATTATAAGCAAACCTAGCTTTGTCGATTTTATAACAGCAGTGATTACTCTTCTTTGCCAAGTTACGTGTACTAGATTATTTATCGCTTGCTACGCGAAGAGAGTTTGATTACTAAAACTAAATTATTACTTGCAATATGTTTCTAGTGCTTCAAAGTTAGTAAAAAAACTGGGGAAATTGTTGGAAGTGAAAATCTAACAGTCTGTGGTATTATTTATTGAAGATCAATGGAGAAGAAGTGCTTTTTTGTGTACATGAACTATATTTCGAGTTAGAAAATTTCAATTAAAAATTAGTGTGCAAGATTTTTTTATTAAATATAGTTCGTTTTCCCTCCCCCTAAAAAAATGGAAAAAATTCAGTGCGAACTTTGTGGTAAATCTATTGCAAAAGCGCATTTTGCGAGAGATAATAAACGTAAACATCCAGTCTTCAAGAGTGATATTGATGAAGAAACAGTGCCAGCGAAGAAACGTAAATTAGACATGATAACATGCCCAGTGTGCAAGGATGAAGTTAGCATGAAAAATTTTCAGCGACATATGAAGAATAAACATTCATGTGAACCAGTGAGAAGCGCTTTTTCCAGGACATGTACCGACTATGAACTTGTTAATAGTGGTGGTGGTGATACTCACAGTTTTCTGATTAAAGTGGAAAATGAGTGTGTCTGGAGTTTTTGAGAAACCGAATTAGTGAGAGTGATGCAGTTCTGAAGATTAATTTTATTTTGACTACAGATTTTGTGAAGGGTGCAGAAACAGTGTGTTTTCCAGTGCATAGCGGGAATATGCTAGTTTTGAAATCAACGGTTGTGGAAGATACTATTTTAGAAATATTCCATAAATTAAAGGTGGATCAAGAGGAGAGAGCAATTAAGGGTTCAGGCTGTTCCTTATCCTCTACTCCTAATCATAAACTTGAGGTGCATGTTAATTCCTTTAATTCAATTGCTGCGTCGTGCCATATTAAACTCCCTAAGATTATTAAGAAGGAAAAAGCTGTTCTTAACATTAAAAATGAAGATCAGAAATGTTTTTTGTACGCTGTGCTAGTTAAGCTTAACCCCGTTGATTCAAAGAAAAATGCTAATCAAGTTTCTCACTACAAGCCTTATGCACATGAAATACTTCCCATTTTTGAGAATAATAACATTAATTTTCCTGTAAGCCTACATGACGTTCCCAAATTTGAGGAGCATTACAACAAAATGTTTCCTAATGCTCCAATTTCTATCAATGTGTATGGTATAGATGATGAAAATGAAAAAGTATTTCCCCTTCATGTTAGCAAACATCAATTTAAGAGAACTAGCATAGACTTACTGTGTGTGAAAAACGAAACAGTAACAACAACGGCATCAACATCATCGGCATCAACAACTCGGCAGTGATTACTCATCATTACTGTTTAATAAGAAATTTTTCTCGTTTAGTGAGGAGTCAAGTTACTAGTGACAATCGTCATTATTATTTCTGCAGACGTTGTTTATACCGCTTTATAGATGAAGATAAACTAACACAACATGAAAATTTTTGTCGAGAACTTGAACCAACTCGCGTCATTATGCCTGTTCCTGATTCAGTTATTAAATTCAAAACTTACTCCTCATTTTTAAAAGCAGATGTTGTAATAGTAGCAGATTTTGAAAGTTTTTTGAAGCCTGTTAGTGAACCTCGAGGAAAAAAATCAACTAATATTCAGAGGCATGAATTGGCTAGCTACTGTTACAAAATTTGTTGGTCGGATGGGACCTCAACGGAACTTCGTTTGTTTAGAAGTGATAATCCAGCGCAGCATTTTTTAAAAGGTTTGCAAACAGAGTTAGAAAATATCGTTCCTAGATTAGAACAAAATTTACCCACGAAGCCTTTAAGTCCTGAACAACTTTCTCATCACCAACAATCACAGGACTGTACTATTTGTCATAAAGAATATACTGGGGATAATTTAAAGGTTCGACATCATCACCATTTTACGGGTTCCTACCTCAATCCTCTTTGCAATAATTGTAATCAACAAGTAAAAAAACAAAATTTCATAAGTTGTTTTACACATGGGTTATCTTCTTATGACTTACATCTCTTTGTCAAAGAATTAGATTGTATTCCAGGTGATGTAAAGGTTCTTGCTGAAAGTGAGGAAAAGTATATTTCAATTTCAAAGTGGTTCCATCTCAAAAATGGTAGAAAATTTGAAGTAAGATTTTTAGATTCATACCGGTTTTTGCCATATTCTTTAAATAATTTTGTTCAAAAATTGAAACCCGAAGAATTGGCATACACTCGTCAAAATTTCCCCGATGATGAAAAATTTGAACTAAGTAGAAAAAAGGGTAAATTTAATTA
>JAGDQP010036133.1:0-19210 GCA_022664845.1 Lepisma saccharinum | reverse complement strand
TCATGTACTTGTTGGAGGACTATATCTAAGAAAATATGAATTAGTCAAATTTATGGTTCGCGTTATTCAGGGAAGATTAGTGCATGATTGTCCGCATTAATATTTAAAACATCATTTTCAAATTGTTCCTTTCGGTAGTCTTATTAATACAATTTCATACTTGGAACATTAAATGAGCAACAATAAAAACAGCCACCCGTTCCATTGCCCGCAAAATGAAATTCAGCAAGTCTCATATCGGGTGAGAAATAAAATTCTCATGGGATAGAAAGTATTAGTTTTCAGTCACAAACAATTTATGATTCTTTGCTTGGCTCAGGCACTTGATGAACTTGAAATACTGGAACGGTAGTGTCGGAGGTATATCTCGGTGTTATTTCATTCCATAAATGTGTAAGGAAAAATAAATATGTTTTTGGTTTTAAGCAACAGGGCACGAACAGATACCTCGTATTTTAATCATTCTATGCTATTTATTGTTAGTTAAATGTAATTCAGTTCTAACAAAGATTTGGATTTGGATTTCATTCATGAATCAAAGAGACAGATACAGACGAGTATCATATTTCACTGACAGATAAGAAAGGTACGAATTTAATACTCAATACTCAAATTACACGTTTACGTGGCTGGCTAAATATCAACTTAGGCTAGCAATACAAAGTTCAGCTGTATCGACAGTTCTATAGTCCATCTTGGTCAGCTGGACGAAGTGAGGAAAGCATCAGCTTAACAAAGGTCGAATCGATTGTGGTTGGTGCTCTGTGAGGACACACCTCCCAGAGAAGAGAACTCTGATTGAAACATCAAAATCAAGATTGATATAAAAACATGACATTCGATACTTCGTGCCGTATCTGTCGCTCGAGATCGTAACTGAAGAGCTCGTTTATGAATAGACTTGGTGCTGCTGCCCAGAGTCAGCTCTGTGTACTTCAGTATTGAAGATAGAAGTTGAATCATCATGTGCTTCCAGTGACTTCGTTCTGATCAGCTCACGAACATTGTATATTACGTCAAGTACAAACTATTACATCTGTTCTCTGACTGTCGCCTATCAATTGAATGTTAGGTAAGTTGGAAACTGTTTTACCTGCTTGCTATTGATCATATCTCTATTAATGTGTTTCTTGTCATAAGTTAATCAGTGGATCAATTGAGGTTAGAATTAGGATCGTGTGTTCGTGGCCCTATCTCAATCATTTAACATGTAACTTAGGAATATTAAAGAAGTTCATACACAATTAAATTTACCGAGTTTCCTTCCAAGATAATTACTTCTAATTCCCTAGACATTTACTGCATGGGAACCTAGATATTAGCACTATGCTCTATTCCTAGGAATCTTTAGCTCCCAGACGCTTATTGTATGTTAGATCTCGGAATCTGGCTGGATATTAAGGTAAGTAGGTTCTAGTGAATACCGCCTATCGTGCTTATTCTGTTTCAGGTACTAAAGATGCTTACAAATTAAGAGTACACACAGCCAGGACATCAGTAGAGACATTTTGCCAACAGGACCACACGGCTACAATGATACATTACTATATAGGACTTATTAGAAGAAACTGCAAAGAAGCACTGCATAAGATCAATCAGTGTGGCTGCTTGCGGCTTTAAATTATACAGCCAACATTAAAATTTAACGAACAAAGTAACTGTTTTAAGATCCTACACTGAGCTCACGGCCACTTTTTTCGGTCTTTTTATTATTATTATTATTTGTAACTGTGGGAACTCGCAGAACCCAGTATCACAATTTCGGAAAGTGGGCGGGATGAAAGTTAAGAAGCTCTATGATTTGAAGTGATCAGTGCTATAAGCCAGTGGTTTACGGATAGGGAAAATAGAATAATAAAAAAGGCATCAAGTGAACCGGATTCAAAAACCGGCTGAGGACACTGAAGTGCTCCCTTCCTTAGTGCTCCCATGCCTGATGCTCTGAAATGCATTAAGCCTCCTATCAAATTGAATATCAGAGTATCCTTGGTACTCCTGGTCTCTCCTTGGGAGCTAAGGGCGGTCGAGCGTGGGACTGATCACCCGACCTCACCTCGTGCCACAAGTAAAAATACGTAGAGCCCTACTTCTACATACTCCATGCACCATTCACGGCACGTGCCCATCGTACAGGTTCATCACCTATGTTACATGGTTAATATTTATTTATTATTATTATTTTTAAGTATTGCAGAAACTTTGCCATTTAGTAATATTGTTGCATCTGTATAGTTCGCAGAATTTGACATTTTGTCCCGTGTAAAATACTGAAATGTATTCAATATGAAATATTGAAATGTACTTAAGCAAAGTATTGTGCACATGTAACAAAATAGAAAAGACCCCGCACAAAGCTTATGGAAATTGGACTTGGTGGAATTGCCTGAAACTGTGATATGTTGTATGTAGATCTTGTCATCCTGAGAAAAATCTTCATTGTCACAACCACCAATCACTTACCTTTCCGCCACTACGAGCCCACTTCGTTCAACACTTGCGAAGATATATTCCGAAGAGGTGAAATGAAATCTAACGGTAATAATTTTTTCCTGATAAAATATATGAACGTGCACAACCTATATAGCACCAGGCGTCAGTTAGGGCTACCGAGCGACTATAACTCAGTTGGTAGAGCTTTGGTTCGCAATAGGGAGGTTCATCCGGACTTGGGCCAGGGGTTTCCTTAATCCCGCCAGGTGAAATCTGAAATGCTACCTACACTCTAATGGTTCTGGTCGCTACCTTCCCCATCCCTTTCCCGGGTTTAGCAATCGCTGAGGGACGTCATCCCTCTTACGTGACTAAGTTAGGCGAAAGTTGTTAATCTGTCCCAAAAAACAAATGTAAATGCCAATTGTTTGCTAATATCATAGCTTACCGCGGCTCTACTGCCTCGTGTGCAGTGGCACCAAGTTGGCACTCGGAAGACAGGTGGTTTCAAACGCTGCTGCAAATGTCCTGACACGTTTTGCAGTTCTTTTCACCGACAAATGCCCTAATAGCACTTGAACGATCGCCCTGGTCATTAACGTGCCCGTCTTGGAATTCGGATGAATGCTTGCCTAGGATTATTGTACCCTTGACCTGAGACTTGCACCCATCACAGTTACTAAAGGTGCCTAGAAATACCAATGAAACGTCGGTGTAATCATCATACTTACTTTCCGCTAATACGATCCTTTGCTAGTGCAATGCACACATAGTGTGTATATGTTTCCATTATTGAATTAAGGCAAACTGGCTTCCATCCTGTCGGCTGACATCGGGCAAATATCGAAAGACATAGTGGGCGATTTGAACAATGTCGGTCGACGTGCTTGTGCTACTAGGGATTGAATATGTCCTGAAAAAGGTCAAAGGGTAAGAGAAGGTAGCGGAAGATCCATTGTATAAGTACCACACCGGCATTCGCCTGACGGGACTGAGGAAAACTGGAAACCCCCAGTCAGAATGGCCTGACAGGGATTTGAACACGAACGGCCCTATTGCGAACCAAAGCTCTACCAACTGAGCTACAGTCGCTCGGCAGCCGCAACTGACGCCTCCACATTCAGATATTTTATCAGGATAAAATCATTACCACCAGAGCCCATTCCACCCCTTCGGAATATATCTTCGCAAGTGTTTAACGAAGTGGGCTCGTAGTGGCCAAAAGGTAAGTGATTTGTGGTTGTGACCATGAAGATCTTTCTCAGGATAACAAGATCTACGACATATCAAAATTTCAGACAGTTCCACCAAAATCCAAGAATATTGTTATCATTGAGTGTTTTCAAAATGTGGCCTAATAGTGGCCAAATGGGCCCATAGTTGGTGGTTGTGCCCATGGAGACTATTTCTCAGGATAACAAGATCTATCACGGTTTTAGACAATTCCACCCGAAATCCAATTTCCATAAGGTTTGTGTCGGCTCCTTAAGCATTGTTTTCTTTCAAAAACCATAATCCACAGAAATTCAACACAATTTCTGCAATTTCACATGCATTAGCACTAGATATGTAACCTCGTCAGATGTACATTTCTTTTATGGACTTTTTCTTTTAAAAAATCAAGAGCCCATGAGCCACAGTAGCACGTACGTTTAAAATACGTGGATTAAACATTAGTACCAAAACGTTATTTTAAAGTTGTAAATGTACAGAAATGTCCTCCTGTTCAACGGCTTATTCGACGTTGAATATTGGTTGAGATCAAGAAGCGGACGATGAAGTTGGTCAAAACAGAGCATGGTGGCTGTCTGTTGATATACACATTTAGTTGTACTTTGTCCGTTGCTTTCATCATATTATACAGTATTAACTTCCCAACAGTAAATAATCCAAGTGTCTGCTGCAGGAATCGAAGCTGGAACCTTCCGTACTCGTCGTTGGTAGCTCGACACGTTACAGCTGGGCCACGTAATCACCTTGGGACTCACTACTCTTTTACGGTACTTATAAAATAAGGCAGTCTTGAAAACGCCACAAATCCAGACGTGTCGGTTCACCATCATGTAAGAATAAGAATAAAGAAACTTTCCCTCTCTCTTTGTTATGTGCATTTTCCTTATTTAACATTGACCATCGCTACACTATTAAATGTGTATTTCTCAAGAAGTGCAATATGTCGCTTTAGAGAAACGCATATAAAGCGAAATATATGTCAAAGTTGAAAATGAAAGTTGAAAACATTTCATATTATCACACTATTAAGGAAATTAAATGTTCGTTGAAATATAGTTTAAAATTCAATCTGTTTTCAACATCCAAATGATGAACGTGAGAAACGTAGTTAATTTTTCTATTCACGTTTAAGCATAATTTGTATGCAATTAACTTGGAAAGATGAAATCTAGGGCACAGTTCAATATAATAGTTAAAAGCACGCGATATTAACGTCCTATCAACGAATTCAAATTTTCGTTGGAGTATAGATTGAAATTCGACGTATTTTCAACATGCAAAAGAGAACACAAAAAATAGTTATTGGCATTAAATTGGCTTTTCATTAAATTGTATTCCATTAAAATAGAAAGAATCCCATCAAACGAAATCTGTATTCTTGGTATTCTGCTTGGAATTGCACTACTTTGTTATATGAAATGGCAAACCCTGTATGCTGGTGGTTACATGACATCATGTATATTTTATATTTCGTATGTGTAATTTTATTGTAACAGTATTTATATCTTGTTTTGTAAATGTTTGTCACATTCTATATAGCACCATGTACGTTGTAAACAACTGTATTTATTAATTGTACAGTAAAAAATCCTTAATTCCCATTCCCGCGTTTTATTTGTACTCTTGCTCCAACGCTAAGAGTATGGCTCCATGTTCAAAGCCCTTTGTCCATAGCACATCGTAAATTGCTTGTACATCATCATTGTTTGCAATCATCTGAATTGAATATATGTATGTATAAAGCGTTCTTTTGGGACGCCTTGATGTGGATGCATGTCTACAAGTATTTGGTACAAATACTTATATGTATTTAAAAAGGCTAACGTCTCCTAACGGCTCTCTCGCAATGCGTCTATTGAGAGGCCACTGCAGGCATGACCATCAGCTTCTAGAAGGATACCACTGTAGCAGTGAATGCAGGCTACAGAAAAGGACGGCATCCACTGATCAATGGCCTGCATTATACAATTCTCACTCACTCAGAACTCAGAACAGTTACAAACAGTCATCATAGTCGGCACTGGGTTCGAAACCTGTCGTTGGACCAGCTTTATAGGTAGTGGTAGCCAATCATCCTGCTCCATTTCATTCCGATTGTGTAATATAGCTATCCAATGACATCACAGTATTCAAAATTGATTTCAGTATGTCTGAACAAGTTGATGCTCAAAGAGGTAGCTTAACTAACGTATTTATTGCATTCATTCATCGCAGTATTCAGTTTTTTAGATGGTTTCATTGGCTACTGCTATATCTGTATAGACGGAAATTTATTTTAATTATCACAATCAACTATTGTGATTAATAACTAAATTCAAGTTTGCCGTCAATTTGGTAATGAACTGCTTAGTCTAGTTATTGTTCCTCTGTATCCTATCAGTAGAGTATTGCGTCTTTCAGCTATGCTGATCGAAACTAACTCGCAATTCACAGCTAGACAAGCAATAAATGAATTACATTGCCAACTTGCTCTTCACTACTACCATAGAGCTGCGTTATGGTTATTTTATCTTAACACATGCCAACTCATTCTATACATGTAGTGCTGTTCCGTACATCTGCATACTTCAATTCTACAGGATTTTCCCGTATTCATATAATATATCGCCTGTATGGGAAACAAGTGTATATTTAGTGTATACGTTGTTTTCTGTATCCTACTTCTGTACGTACTACAGACATTGATAGTTCTTGTATATGAGAATTGCACGTCGTATTTCCATTACCATGTTCTAAGTTGTAGTACACAAATGCATTTGCAGTTCATTCTGTGGATGGGCGCTTTATATTGAAAAAGCTGGTTTTCTCTACGATATTCTGTATGACAGTGGTCAACGTGTATCCAATGTGTATAAAATATGTGTGCAGTGTACCACAAATGTATGTATGCTGGTCAGCACATTCAATCTGTAAGTATTTTGACGCGTCGAAGCGTTAATAAAGTGCCAAGTGGTAAGATAAGATAAAATGAATTGTATGGGCGGTAACAGCACTATGGCTTACGCCCGTCCCGTGCCAAGTGGTCGTCCATAATGCGGTCGTTCTGTGATTTGCTATCTCGTCTTTGATATATTCCTCTTATTATATTATTATTATTTAGAGTTATTCGTCTTGTTCTACCTTTTATTATTATTATTTCGGAAAACCTCATAGCACAAGGCGAGAAATAATATCATTACCAAACACCATTCTGCCACTATGATACATGACATTTTTAGTTCTCTGTCGAGAGGACGTGGTATCCATTATTATCATATTGTATAGTAAAACACTAACTGGCAGAAACAATAGCTATGAAACAACATCGCAACAGTGTAAAATATCAAGTCTAAGTTTACAGTGTTCAATCTCTATGTTTTCACTTGCATAAAAGGATCCTTAATGTCTAATAAGAAACCGTTAATCGAAATGGTTTCTCTCTGGAGAAACTATGCCTTATTTGTACCTGTCAGGTGGCTCAGAAAAGTGCAACGGGGACTATTCGCACGAAGATCTTCGTGTTTGACTGTGGCAAAGATGTGAGTGCGCAGTTTAACAGCTAAAACTAAATCGTAACGGTTTAAAGTTAATAGACTGCTCTCATATACTAATACAGTTTAGCAAAGTTCTACAATATTCGTTTACTTCAGCTGGATTGTTCCAGTGCTTTCAAATTTTATGTACAATTTCATTACTGCTCCATGGATCTCAAAGTGAAACTCCTAGCTCAGTTCTAAACTGATAGACAACATAATATACTTCCAGTCAACTTGTTCTTTCCCCATTCGTATACGAATCTACGTTGATCTTCATGAGTGTACAGTTCCATTATTAAAAATGTATTCCGCTGCATTACCAAATTTCATCAGTCTATTTCCTTACAATACAACACACACACACACACACACACACACACACACACACATATATATATATATATATATATATATATATATATATATATATGAGCTCCTGCGTGGCCTAGTCGGTAGCGCACTCGACTTCTATGCGAGCGGTCCCGGGTTCGATTCGCGGTGAGAGCTAAAAAATTTCGGTGTTGACCCAGCATCGTTAGGACAATTGGGAAGCTGCTGTGAGTAAATGTGAGTAAAAGACAGTGGCGATCACAGTGAGAGCTTCGGCTCTCCTCTCCCAACCCGTCTGGTCAGCGTGGGAGCAGTAGACCAACTCCTCCCTTCGGGGAGAAGCCTCATCCACTAGTGGATTCAATATGGCTGTGATTCTTGCTTCAGTACCCACATCAAATAAATAGTAGAAGTCTCTAAAACAATACAATACGACATCTATTGACTCTCAAGGAAATTTGAATCATCTCTGCCTCTCCTCAATCTATCAAGTTGCGTAGTAAACCGTGCTATGAATTCTCTCTTACATTAGTTACTTATTCAGCCAATCATCAAGTGCCCTCATTGTTCTTTCCAGTTAATATCTGACAAGAGAGAGCGGTCTTTCATTCCACAGAAGTTTTTTGCCTCCCCCAGTAAAACAGTTTAAAGTATTCGTACTCTGTTTTCAAAAGTGATATCAACACATTCCAGATTTTTTTTCTGCTGGATGCCTTCTTTGCATCAAGAGGACGTAGGTTTTCCTTATATATTCATTCAATTTTCATCTGGCATGGTGTTGTCTTATACAAAGATAGAACAAGAGATGTTACACAGAACTTTAAAACACAATTTCCAGTACGTTTGCAGTGCTTGTAAAGAATTCCGTACATATTTATTCCATTGATCTTCTTCTCGTATTCAAATTTCATACCCCGTTTTAAATATCAGAGTATTGGAACAAGAGGTGTCAACATAACATTCACCAGGATGGTGACAGCTATCAAGAGCAATTATCCCTTCCCGGAACATGCTCTATTGTAATGTCCATCAGCAGTATAACCCCTTCTCCAATATCACCATCCAATTTGAGTAACCCTTTATCTTCTAGTACAAGTAAACCTTTTCTCCTTCCCTTCTCCCCTCTAGAATGTATCGCTTTTCAATATGGAGTTTCCATATCAACGCACTATGCAACTACAACTACTGTTGTTAGAAAGTAGTAAAAGAAGTAAGAAATGGAAAAACAGACACATTAATGGATAGAAATGTTTCCTCTTGGAATCGTCAAACTTCTCCCCAAGTTAGCGCTCTTTAAAGTGGACGAACAAGGACATGAATAGACTTGAAATGGGTTCTTCCCTCTTTCCCATGTAATAATTGGTTCTGCATCCTTCAAGCAAAGAAAAAACAACCAAAAGAGTCGTTTAGAGGTAACCAGAGACACCACGCAGATAAAAACGAAAGGGTACAATTGGTTTATCTGCATTCTTTTGCCTTTGATAAGAAAATATAAGACATGGCACAAAAATATTAATTCATTAGCAAAGTTACAATACAACATGTACTATGAAGTCGGCGATAAACATAAGCGCATTACACTATATATCTATTCTCTTTCCTCAATTCACTGTCACTAATACAAGTAACAATTTATTTGACAAATGAAATCCTAATGTCTTTCCCTTTATATTACGTGTACAAACAATTGAATACAGTTGCATGATACCGAACAAAAATTGTGATGACAATAAACAGAAATAATACGGAATAAAACATGGAAGAACTCAATCGACATTCTAGTAATACGAAATATTGGACTAGACAGACAATAGATGACATAGTAACACAAATCTAAATACAGTACAATAATAGAAAGAGTTGTAACTTAGTTGATAATAACAATAAATTTACAGTATATAAGCTTTAATACTAAACGTAGGTATCATAAAAACAAATATGTCAATACGCAGGTCCTAGTATACTCTTCCTGCTGACCCTTATACTTGTAAGTCTTACAGACAGCTATTAGTTGCTACATCCAACAGTTAGCGGTGATCTAATAGATACAAATCCCACAAAAAATACTGTTCCACGTCTCGAAACAGTCTAGAAGTCTAGAGTTCCTCTTTCTTTGAAAAGTCAGTGTTGCACAACTTCTTTGAACCCTTTTTATTAAAGTAAACGAAGTTTAATGAATTTATCGAGAGTTGGCAATAAAATCCATTATATAAATGTACCACAGTGTGAGATTTATCCAGTAAAGGTGGCACCTTATATACTCACTCCGGGAAGTTTACCACCAACGCAGTATTGAAGCTTTTATGTATTGTCCTCCCATACACCCCTGATGTTGCATCTTTCCTAAACTGAAGGGACACCTTAATAGCAACCACTACTCATTAGATGAGGACGTCCAGTATGCTGGGCGATCCTAGTGTCGCTCCAAAGGCAAATATTTCTATTGTGAATCAATGGAAGGACTGGTGGGCCGTTGGAATAAGTGCGTGGAAGTGGATGGTGGCTGTGTGGTGAAGTGATGTTCCAGAACTGAAGTCAAGATGTCAAGGTACATATTGTTTTTATTTCATTAAATTATGTTCACTATAACCCTATATATTAACCAAAAGGCAAAACTTTTCAACCCACTGTCGTGTAGTCATTTCAACTCGGATTTTCTTACCCAACTTACAATTTGTTATATTTTGCATTGACACCATATTCCGCCAATGTTATTAAATAAGACCATATTATATCATTCTATTCTCAAATAACAATTATGTCATTCAAGCAGTCTCAAAGACATAACATAGGAATTAATTGCTTATTGGTCTATTGTCTACGTTAAATCAGAAACTATTTTTCCTTTAGTCTAACATTATAATGAAAGAAAATAGAGGCGTTTATAATACCATACACTATTCTATGGAAGTGATAGCCTCAATTGACAACTTGCTCTAAATTCCTTGTTATTGGATTAACAATGCTCTAACTACTAGCAGTCATTGCCGCAGTACTCTAGTTACCTCTTGTCTTAGATATTTCCTAGATATTTAGTGGAGAAGAACCATACCCCATCTTGCTACCATTGAGCTTTTGTTTTGTGGTTTCAAATTACACAAAGTTCATTACCAGCCGGGGCTCAAACGCGGAAGCCTAGCTGTGACTTATGATTTGACATTGTAACCGCCCATACAATTCATTTTATCTTATTTTATCATGATTTGACATCTGTGACCACTTGAGTACTTTGGTCATTTATTGCCCTATACTGCACTGTTTACATGATTAGTCATCGCCATCCAGGTTTACAGTGACATTCTCTCTCATTGATCACAAATAAATCAATCGTTGAATGTATTGCCGTTCGGAGAATAGCTCTGACCCGTATTGGTTATGCAGGTATTTGATTAAAATTAAAATGGAATATGTTTGAGAGATATAGACTTGGCGCAAACAAATTATTGTTACCTGCTTGAAAGTCGTCAAATTCATGCACATTTCGGCCTACCTTTACTTCAGAGAATTTCTGGGAGTCCCCTAATTCCTTTGGGGAATCCCTTGCACAGTCATTACACAATTTCGAAATATCCATTTTTGGATAGATCAGATTGGAAGTCTTTGAGGGTACCTTGTCGCCGCAGTTCTACTATTATTGGTATTGTAAATATAAAGCTCTAAATTTAATTTTCCCACGCTTTCGGCAGTCTGTGGCTCCGAAACTAAGCGGAATTCGGCAAATCACAAAGACAGATTTTTTCTTTATTTTGATGAAAACTTTCCATTCCTAGAGTTTTGACAATGAATTTTTGTCCATCCTGTATATAATAATTTATATAAAGCAGATTAAGTATATTATTTGCATTACAAAGATGATAAGATAAAATTGAAATGAGATAAGTAATCTAGCAAAATTGAAAATGCCTTCTTTTGTCCAAGAACGTAAAAAAAAAAAAAAAAAAATAGAAATAAACTATATTGCTACTAAGGGTTGATAAATAATACGTATGTATTGAAATTGCACTACTACAGACTACATTTTCACCATGCTTTGTTCTGGGGATCTCTATATTTCGCTCATTTGGTTTTCGCTGTTTCAGATTACGCTTTTTTCTTAATTCGCTTATCTGGTATTTTGTCCTTTCTGTTTTCATCTCTTCGTTTATGTTTTCTTCTTTTCTCCTCCTTTTTAGTAATGGATAGAGACAGTAGAATTTCGTGAATAAAAGTCTTTAAATTTCGTGAGTGTTATGTTAAAAAATCGTGAGTAAAGTTTTGTAAGTATATTTCTTAAAATGCTAAAAATAAATAATTGTATTGAATAACGATTTAAAATTTTAGACATAAATCTTGCACTAATGTATGCTGCTAAAAACTTTAAAAAAGTGAATTTCTTTCACATACTTCTTACACATTTGCAAAAATAGGTAGGCCCTATCAAAATTTTAATAAACACGTAATATCATGGCCAATATAATCTTTACATGACTTTATTAAACACGATTTTACTCTAAGCCTAGAAGATAGGCCACCCAACTGACGTAGAGTGGGCGGTGTGTGATTCTAAGAGGGTGTGAGTGAGCGGGTAAGGGTTGGAATTTTCTGTTCTTTAACAAAAAACATTATCTCATGTTCTGGGTTCTGGAAAGATATTAATGATTTCTTGTATTATGTAGTAAGCAATAAAAAAAAGCTTAAGAAAGTCGCATTTCAAACAACAAAAAGAAAAAACAGGAAACCTAACAACTTTTTTTTTAGGTAGGCCACTAGTTGAAGTGTACTGAAAAATCTAATTCAAATTGTCCAATAAAAAGATCCTTACCAAAAATGGAGAAACAAAAATGAACTTTAAAACCCATGGTTGCTAGGTAATTATTTCTGTCTTAATAAATTCCATAGAACACGAACGTTATGCATGAAAGACCAGAGAAAAGGTCTGTTTCTATCAGTTCTTAAAAATGGGGCACGATGCACGGTATTTATGCTTTATAATTTCTGATATGATGTTATTTACGTTATCTTGTGTGTGCGTGCATGTGATAAACATCGAAACGAGTATGCTTTCTTCCGAGCGCCGTACCTTACTTGGTAGAACTTTGGTTTCGTGTTCGGAAGATCCTCGGTTCGGTACCAGCGGCTGACTGTCCTGATTTAGATTTTCCAAGTGTTTTCGTCAGCCACGCCAGAAAAGTACCGGGATGGTACACTTCGCATAAAAAATTGCGACAGCGAACGCCGTGTAGCTAGGCAACCCAAAATGCACCTACTTATCTCATAATCGGGTCTGGTAAACAAACTCCCTCTTTCTCTTTCCCTCGTATCGCCCATACAAAAATCAGCAAACATCATGAGCACATTTTTTCTTTCAAAATAGACATGTAGTAGTATCGATAAAATGAAATTAAAACCTACAATGAAACATTCAAACGAATGGATATCTGTTAGATAGAGGCACAGAAATGAGAGAGAGAGAGAGAGAGCAAAGAGGAGAGAGAAGAAGAAGAGGGAGTACAGATAAAAATATGGAATTTAAACGTAGTAGAAAAGAACCTAAGTTTAGAAAGTGCAGTGCTCACAGATCTAACAGGAAGAAGTTAATTTTGGATTTTATATTTTTTTCAGGGCTATTCAAAAATATAAAGCGTGCTTGAAAATTCATTTAGTCACTTTCAAAATTGCGACCAAAGTTGATGGTCATATCTAGGATAATGTCAAAAGTGCAACATATATGTTTGTTTGCGCGTGGTTCGGTTGCAAATTCGGTGGAGCTCTTTGAACGTACTGGTTCGAAATACATTCTAATCAGAGATTCCAACAGGATTTTCGGTTTGCGGGGTTTAAAATCAAAATTGGGAGAATGTAGGTAGCTTTGCAATGTTTCTATCAAATATTGCCCTAGAAAAAATGTTAAAGTTGGGGATATTCTCGAGGATTTGGAGCTGACACCCCCCACAGAGGCCGGGGTCTGGCCGAATCACTGATTGTAACAAACCCAGTAGATACCGTAGGCCATAGTTTCCATTCCAGACTACTAATGTAAATTGAACATAAAAAGAATATGAATGGATGATAACACTGATATGCAATTTTTTAACTTTTTTCTGTTGTTTTGAAACAAAAAGGTGTATCCGAATTGATTTTGTCCACAGATTCCGAAAATGACCTTCAAACTGTCGTATCACGTCAGGTTTTTTCACAAATCACGAAAATATCAAAAATGAAAAAAGCGTATTTTTGTCACCTTTAGACGCCGGCCAGGGAATTAACACCTTGATGTTGTCGTCCCTGGCGTCCCTCCTAATTTTTGCATAGACATGAACCATCCCTTGCTGGAAGGCTACTAGAACGGGGAATGCAACGAGGTATGTTTGGTACCCCTGGCCCCCCATTCGGAAAAGAAGAAGAAGAAAATCACAAAATGTGTTTAAAAAATGTCATTTCTTTGAAATTCCGGCCATGCTGTCAACACTGTTAGTAACCCTAGGATCGTGGGACAGTACAGATCGTGGGACATACCAAGACAAGCAAGGGTAACATTGTGTATCCGAATCTTGCGTCTGCTATGAGACCAGTGCCCCATAATGAATCCATACATGTGCCATCCCCGTCCAACATCATTCCCCCAACCGAGACAGGATCAGACAGTGATACACATGATGAGACGTACCAACCAGACACTGTGGCTGAAACCAGAGTGCCCTTGCCCTTGACCCAGCATGAACTTAATGATTTGGTGCGTGATCTTAATTTACCTAAAGACGCAGCAGAATTGTTAGGATCGCGACTGCATGAAAAAAAAATATTGAGTACGAATGCGAGATTTTCCTGGTACAGACATCGAGAGGCAGAATTAATTCCGCTGTTTGCAGAGGAAGGTGGTTTGGTATATTGTCGAGACATTCCGGCAGTCATGAAATTCTACATCACTTACAATTCAGGAGAATGGAGGCTTTTCATAGATTCCAGCAAATCCAGCTTAAAAGGTGTTTTATTACACAACACTAACGTCCATCCGTCTATTCCAATAGCACATTCAGTGACTATGAAAGAGACATACGAAAGCCTTCAATTTCTGCTGGCAAAGGTGCAGTACAAGCGTTATGAGTGGTCTGTGTGCGGGGATTTCAAAGTCATTGGAATATTGCTCGACCAACAAGCAGGCTACACAAAATATCCTTGCTTTTTGTGTGAGTGGGGCTCTAGAGCAAGAACTGAACATTGGGTTCGGAAGCAGTGGCCAGTCAGAAGTAGCTTCATACCTGGCAAAAAGAACATTGTTTCACTTCCATTGGTTGATCCCTCGAAAATACTGTTGCCACCGTTACATATCAAAAGGTTTAATGAAGCAATTCGTGACAGCTTTAAGCAGAGATAGTAAATGCTTTCAGTACCTTGCTGATAAATTTCCATCTATCACGTCAGAAAAAATCAAAGCTGGAATTTTCACAGGCCCACAAATCCGATAATTGATGGCGGACAACACATTTGAGGAAAGTATGAGTGAGACCGAATTGCAAGCATGGACTGCGTTCAGAAATGTGGTACAAAACTTTTTGGGGAACAAGAAGGCTGCAAAATACAGCGTTTTAATCGACGAGATGTTGGAATCTTTTAAATTGCTTGGCTGTAACATAACGTCAAAGTTCACTTTCTTCATACTCAACTCAATTACTTTCCTGACAATCTTGGTGATTTTACGGAAGAACATGGCGAGCGTTTCCATCAGGACATTAAAGTGATGGAAAAGAGATACCAAGGAAGGTGGACTGTCCATATGATGGCCGACTATTGCTGGATGTTAAAAAAAGACTGTACGGAAGAACACCAACGAAAATCCAAAAAGAGGAAGTTTCAAGGAGAGCCCAGTGATGAATGTTAAGTTTGTATGTTTTATACTATGCATTTATGTTTATCTTCTCATTATTCTCTTTTTCTCCTCTTTCATCTTACCGTTTTTCTATAAGTGCGAAGCATACCTCGTTGCATTCCCAACAAGGGGTCGTTCATGTCTCTGTGCCAATTTGGGGTGGGAGTGCCAGGGTTGACAACGTGAATGTTTACGAAGCAAAATATAAATTTTATACTGGGTGGTTGCACTTTGCATTTTTTTCTCCCTTTCTATTGCAGCTACGGCTTTCATTTTTGTATATGGTTGGTATGACTATGTGAGGCACTCGTATGACTTTTTTTTACCAGTGTGGGATTACTAACAGTGTTGCCAGCGTGGCCGGAATCTCAAACAAATGACATTTTTTTACAAATTTTTCGATTTTTTCTTCTTCTTCTTCTCCGAATGGGAGGCCAGGGGTATCAAACATACCTCGTTGCATTCCCCGTTCTATTAGATTTCCAACAAAGGATCGTTCACGTTTCTGAAAGAATTAGGAGGGGCGCCAGGGATGACAACGTCAAGGTGTAAATTCCCTGGCCGGCGTCTAAAGGTGAAAAACAGACGCTTTTTTCAATTTTGACATTTTCGTGATTTGTGGAAAAACCTGACGTGATACGACATTTTGAAGGTGATTTTCAAAATCTGTGGACAAAATCCATTCAGATACACCTCTTCACTTGAAAACAACAAAACCTTGCGTATCAGTGTAATTTTTCTGCTTAGTGTCTATCAGAAAGAGCCAAGTTTAGAATTCCAAACTGTATCAAAATGAAAAGTTACAAATGTTGAAAAGCAATATTAGCATGTTCCTATAGGCATAGCAGACCGCAGATGCAGATGGCATATTGCACATTTCAAACGTGAGAAAAGGAACACATTGAATGGTACGTTGATAAATTAAATTATAGGATGGAAATGAATTGTTTGCCAAATTAATATAAAAATAATTATTCTCTTGAAATAGCAAAAATTGGGGGCCATTGTCTACTCTTAAAATTTTTCTGTTCCGAACATGCCACTCTAGATTTCAACTATTGTGAATATAACGTTTTAATAATTACAACACTAATGAACTAGTGTGTACAACAATTCGCACAGATGGAATGAACACGGAAGAGCTGAAATGGGTCACCGGCTGTCGGGGCATGCTGGTCAGGTTTTGGACTGTGTCACCAGGTTTAAGATTCGAACGCATTCTTGCGCGGTGATTCGATGTAGATCTGATAACCCGGAGGATGAAGGAGAGAGATTTTAATTATTTCATTGCGTTTGAACAGTGTTTGTTTCAGAAGTGACCAGGATCGGATATGTTACCTCGAGAACACGAAAAATACGACACGGAAATTCCCAGTTAAATAGATTATCCAGACCGGGTAAATCGGGTTACCAGGTCACTTATGTTTGGATCAGGCCCTATCATCGGGTCATTGAAAATGGCCCCGATTTAGCTGTGGAACACGCACGGAAAGAATGTGTGTAAAGTAAGAGAAAGTAAAGATAAGTAAATAGAGAGAAAATGAAGAGAAAGAAGCAGCGAAGACAGGATAACAACAATTCATCAAGAAACAGAGCTAGAGAGAAAGACCAATGAAAAACGTGAAAAGTATATTATCGTTATGCTAAACAATACACACACTGTTTGCTCGGATTCTGATCAGTGATGCTTCGTAAGTCTCCACAACGCAGATGAATCTCTGTTTGAATACTTCAGTGTATACGAAAAAGAAACTGGCTGGTGGAGAATCGAACCCAGATTTTCAAATTAGAAGTCCAGCACGCTAGCGATACTCCACAGGTGCCTCTATCCAAAACGTACTCAACAAATGCTATAGTGTTTCTTTCTAAGAATAATAACATGAAAAGTAGATACTTCAGGTCAATGACGTGGTTTTAACTGTCCTGGTAACCCCTTGAGACTGGATTTGGACTTTTCCAACCAACGTTGGTAAATCGTATTCCTCTCTATAGTGACTCAGGTATTTGATTCCACAGTCTGAAGAATTCTCCGTTTTGTATGAGAAGTTATGATTAGTTTCTTTTGTAAAAGACTTTTCTTGAACAGAGTTTGACCTACGTTGGTTTGCTTTAGTATTTGGAAATCCAGCACTTTTCCTCTACTTCATTTGGCCAACTAAGGACAGTAGCCATGAATTACTAAGTTCATCTTTGGAAATAGCCAACTTCGTCCTGTAAGCTGTTTAAACCAAAGTGCACGCTAACATTTCTTTATTCAATAACTTATAGACAAATTAGTGGCCACTAATATCCGAAATAACAAAACTCCAGGAAAAATGAAGGAAACAATAACGGTTTATGCAGTTTCTTTGCGCCGTGAAAGTTCAAAGTCACACTTATAGGAATAAGTATTATTTGTATTATCGTTGTTGTTGATGTTATTGTTGCTGTTGCAGTGAAACATCCGATAACTGACAGTTTTATATTCCCTGTAGCACAGCATTGAATATTATGGAAGTAAACTCTTTCAATAGTGTACTATATTAAAAAGAACACTGACAGCTTGATAATGTTGTCTTTTAAAGTAAAAACCTCTCTATAGCGGACGTCTGGAAAACTTTCTGCATAAAATAGTTTTTCAGATGTGGAGTAATTTTCCTATCAGGAAGATAAATTATATCTTTATTTCCAATACCCCTCCAATACAATTATTGAACATCTTCAGCAACAATATTTTTACAAAGTACCTAAATTAACTCACGAGCCCCGAAACATGTCACAAGTTCTGGCGAAGTGGGCGGTTGTTTTTTCACGAATCACTTGACCTGGCTCCCGTCTAAGAAGAGCCCACATAGAAACAAAGTGGAATAAAAAGTTAACAGCACTTGTGCGTAAACAGCACGATGGCGTATGCACGCCGCTAACAGGGGGATGAGCTCTCGCCATCGGGTCTTACGCCGCCCAGCTCAATTCGGAGGCACCATGCCCCCGGTTCGCTTCGCTCGGTGTGTATCCTGCCCTGGTGGGTTGATATACATCCTAGCTTTTAGTAGTTAAACTCCACGTTACCATGGTAACCTTTTTGTTCACTAAGTTTACTGTATATAATTTACGAAATATGCAAGAAAGCAATTATTCATAACAAATTTGAACTTAGAAAAATGCTTTTTGAACGAAAAAAGAAGAAAAAATTGTTCCCCCGCCGAGATTCGAACTCTGGATCTTTGAATTAGTTTCTCCATGCGTTAACAACAAGACCAAACTTCCAGTTGCCGAACAGATGATTCACGGTGTTACTTATAGTTCGAGCTCTGCGCACATATATTTTACACAGTGCCAATCTCACGAATCATTATTTGGGGACAAACTCGTGTCCCATTTTCTCTTCCGTTTCCAGAATAAAGGACAGTGCGTGCATACATAAAATTGAATTTTGAATTTAGTTTTAAGGTCTCTTAGACAATTTTGGCTCAGGCCGGATGCATGATGATGGGGTTAATTGGTGGAAAGAAGAAAGTGGAAGAAAACGCGACAACGCCGAGAAAACGCACGCACACCCATGGGCATTGCCCCTCAATCATTTCTGATGTTTCATTCTAAACGATAGCTTCGCAATTAGTTGTCCATAAGAAAATTGTATTGACCCCTCGCAAAATATTTCTACTAAATCTGACCATGCGCACACGGTATTTGTCCACCGTAAAGCGCACATGGCATGAGCAGAGATCGATCCAACACAGCGTATCTCAACCTTTTTCATGACGCGAACAACTTGTACGGTGCCTTCAGCCCGACGACCTCCAGAAGTAATTTTCTTGTTTGTAATAAGCGGATTTATTTGTATTAAATAGCCTCCTGAAGGCTCCAACACACACGC
>JAGDQP010036132.1:0-19212 GCA_022664845.1 Lepisma saccharinum | reverse complement strand
TTTAATTGTCTCATTGCATTTTCAACAAATGAGGCTCCGGGGTTGGACACGGGCCCCTTTCCCTGGTGCCCCCCCCCCCCCGCCCTGTGGGCCCTGCGGGCCCGTTAGTTACACCAGTGACTCTTTCTCAATTTACCATGTATCCATTGACATCCATGTAGTTTCCATTCTGTGAAAATTGGATAAAAGAAAAAAAAGACTCATATTTTAATGTCGTTTTCTTTCGTAAGGAATAAATTTACGACAAATCTGCGTTACGAATCTTCACAGCTAATTCGTAACAGTTTCCAAATCCTCAATTGTAGGTTCCTCGTTGTTCCGAAGCTTTCACTTATATAAATAATCTAAGTTTCGAAGATTAGGACTTACGTACTAATAACGTTAAGTTTGCCCCACTATGCTTCTTAAATCGTTGGAGATATGTGGTGAAAGATTATTTAGCCGTGAGCCGTTGGAAAATAAAGCTAAACAGACTTTATTGTTTGCGGGTACATATAATTTAAAATTAACATCTTTAAAAAGACAAGAGCTGACAAGGTTTTAGAAAGAATTGAATTATTTTATTTATATTTTACTTTCATCTGAAAGTATTAAAATAATCTTATTATTTACACGTGACATAAAGGCTACATTGCCTAATTTTATATTAAACAGTTTATCATTCGAAAGGCTAAACAGTACATACTATAAGACATTATTGTCATTTAGAAATCAACCGAGATAATACTAAATTTTTAATTGAAGGGAATATGATATTCACCTCAAATTAGTGGTGGTGATGACATCTATCGTTCATTGAAATATTCGGATATAACTAGCCTAATATGCTATAGAAGCAAATTGGACAATTAATTACATTAAGTTTGTACTAGCTGAACTAAGTAAGTGGTTTTAATAATAATGATTTTCCATATTTATAACTACATACACTTTCATACATATTATTAAAGATAATTATTTTCCTATCTATTTACATGATATTCAATTATAAACGCGTACAACACATTTACATATATTTTTATTAAGTTAACATACATATACATACATACTTCAATTACACACATTTTCCTTAAAATGTCCATATTATGATATCCTTCGATAGTTCCACTCTGGTGGGATATTGCGACATCTATTGGACCATATTTCTATCTTTGTTTTCTTATTTGGGTGCCGACCAGATAGTCGTGTAGTCTGAGGCATTAGCCCAGCGACTCGTAGGACGCGAGCTCGAATCCCGCCAGGGGATGTCGTTTCGCCATTTTGTTTAATATTATTAATTTTCCCTTTTACATTTAGCTTGAATTATTCATTTCACTTACTTATTAAAGTAAATTAATTTACTGATTTAAACCGTGCCTGTAAACAGTAACAGGCCCTTTTTGTTCGACTAGTCTCTCCAGTTTTTTTCTTTGAACACAAGAATTATTAAGTGGATTAGTTTTGTCTGTATGCTGAATCTCCAGTACCTTCCGTTAGTAGGCTTTTGCAGAGAATAAAAATGGTTTAAATCTACCATTTGCGTTTGCATACAACAGAATAATTATAGTTAATTACACAAATAATTACTTTCTAACAGTCATCCATAATAGTATCTAACCTATGTGAATTGAAAGAGTATTATGAGTTCCACGTATGGAATTATGGAATAATGTGTTTTTCTGTTTGTATAAATAGTATTGGAAAAGTCATTGAGTTCTTTATAGTCGAATACAAAAATCTTAACAGAAAGAATTTCGTTATAAATTTATTAATTGTTTAGTATCAAGAAATTACGATTTTGATTTTTGCTTGTGTAAAAGACAATGAGAGCCATATTGATACATCTGTTAATTTGAACCTGAATGCAATATTATTTATTGTTATTCTAGTGTTGATTACTATTCCGTCTGTTTCAACAGACCTGTCAACTCTCACCCAAAAATGCGTAAGTAACACGCATTCAAGCATCAATTCACGCAAAGAACCTGCAAACTCACACATTTTGAAAAAAAAAAAGTGCAAAATTTAAAGCTCGCGCTGTAAAGTGAAGTAAAAACGAGAATATTTTACTTTCTAGAGTGACTTTATTGGAAGACTGAGAGATAGCTGATGGTAGCAACTCCATAACAGCGCTTGCTTGGTATAAACAAAAAACTTTGTGATATATACTGTGGTTTAGAAGGGCTATTACTATTGGCCGGGGTACAATCTTCCAGTAAGCTTTTAAAGACTGCAAAAAAATCTCTTATATAAATACCAAAGTGGCAAACTTGAACAGGGTTAGAATTTGAGCTCCCCCTGTAGCGGTTATTCACCACTAGACTACAGGCTGGGAATATGTGGTTCCAATAACAATTATGATCTTAGTGCACACTAAATAGTCCACTGAAATTAGACAAAACATGGGCGTTTAGATGAACTTATTCCCACCAATCAAAGTTTTTTTTCTAACTTAAACACTCAGAACAATGTCCTAAACAGCATATCAAAAGTCCTCGGAAATCCGACTGGAGCGGAAGCCGCCATCTTGAAAAAATTGTGTTCGAAACAGGCCCTTAACATTGAAATAAATAATGATTTAGAAACATTGAAGTGTACATAAAATGTAAAGATAACCAAATTAAGACAGCATAAAATTTCATAAAAATGTTTTTATGTTCATAGCTTTATAATTATTATTTATGAAATTAGAATCCGTTTGAATATTTAATTCAATTTTTAAACTTAACCGATTTTTTTAAATTTAAAGACAATTTTCTTAAATAATTCGTACTAAGAAGTAAAAAAAAATAATTTTCTTTATGCATGACTAAAATGAAAAGCATGAGGCACTCTCTCATATACAGTAGAGTGGGACGAAATATTATTTTCAGATATCGGGGTTCGACTTGTCATCAAAAGTTTTGTATTTGTACCAAATAAAGCCATGTCAAATGTGGCCGTCCTAAAACAATATTTAACAGGGGCCCCTGGACCCTAAAGGACCCAATTGTTTTTGGCAAAACAAGGAATAAAAATATGATACAAATTTCCACATTTTGGGGCTCGAATAGTTATGAAAAATTGTGCATTGGTACGAAATGAAGCCATGTCAAATATTGCCGGTTTTGGCCGTCAAAAGTTTTTGGTCGTTTTCAAACTAAAATTTTCGCGGGCTCCGGGGCCCGACTAGATATTTTTTGATCCGGCTGTATTTCGGCGAACAAACATAACATAACATTCTACAACTTTTTCACGCTACTCAAACTCAAATTTCTTTTTTTAAAAAAAACTGTTTTGGACCCCCTTCGAATTTTTTTTAAAAGAAATTTGAGTTTGAGTAGCGTGCAAAAGTTGCAGAATGTTGTGTTATGTTTGTTCGCCTAAACATAGCCAGATCAAAAGATATCTAACCGGTCCCCGGAGCCCGTGAAAATTTTAGTTTGAAAACGGCCGAAAGCGCTTGACGACCAAAAAGGGCCACATTTGACATGGCTAAATTTCGTACCAATGCACAACTTTTCATAATTACTCGAACCCCAACATGTGGAAACTGGTACCATATTTTATTCCTTGTTGTGCAAAAAAAACAATTGGGCCCTTGAGGGGTCCAGGGGCCCGGTTAAATATTGTTTTAGGACGGCCATATTTGGCATGGCATTATTTGGTACCAAAGCACAACTTTTGATGACAACTCGAACACCAATATCCGAAAATATTTTTTTCAGCCCATCCTAATATACAGTCGCTTTATAAATTCTTGAATTGGCGTGGCCCATGCTTTTATTTTTATTTATGCATAAAGAAAATCATATTTTACTTTTCAGTACGATTTGTTTATGAAAAGTATGTCTTTAATTTTTTTTAAATAATTTTTCGAGTTATTTCGGTGTTCTTTCTCAAGCTAACGTTTTGTGGCCCAAATCCTTAAGTGTTCTGCAACCAGTCAAACCCAATATTGTTGCAGGCTAGTATTTATTTTAGGATAAAGAAGTCGATATTAAAAATATTAAAATATGGTTTTAAAATATAGAAATATATGAAAGTAACAATGGAATATTGTATTATCACCCGACTTAAGTCGCTGTGCAATTTTTCATCATCTTATGACGTCGGGAAAAGAGTTAGATTAACATTGCAAAATTTGAGGACACCACCAACCATTGTGAACTAAAGAAAAGAATGTAAAAACTGTTTTCTGCCGCAAAGAATTGCAAATATTTTTTAAAGTACTAAGTACTTTACGCTTTAACACTACTGTAACAGTGTTATAGGTCACAATTGGTTCTTGAAGATGGCTCTAGTTTCGTGTTTATAGCCTGAGTGGTTACCTTAACTTAAACTATAGTCATGTGTTCCTTGTGACTATTCATTCGGTGTTGATACAGTTAGTTGTGGTTATTCTTCTGCAGTCTTTTGTTGATGTGTGTGCGTTGGATAGTTGTCTATCATCCGACTGGAGCGTTAGCCGCCATCTTGGAAAAATGGCTGCCATTAACCTTCATTCGTCTGCCAAAGATTTCATAAAAATTGTAGATCAGGCTTGTTACCCTGGTGTTTCTTCTCATTTACGCCTTCTTTTGCTACACCCTTTATTGTGTCACGAATTGCCTCCCACATCTTCTTCACATCACTTCCATTATTATTTATGCCATCTTTATTATTACTCGAGTCGCCTAAGATGTCGAACGTATTTGAGATTTTGAGTTGGTGGATCTTGCTTTTGGCCTTAGATAAAGACAAGATTGCCAAAGTCAAAAGCTGCAAATGAGCGCGTAAATGAGAGGAAAAGGTATGTTGTTGTAGGAGAGGCACAAATGGTAATGGTGAAACTGCTTCCCTTCAACGTGATATTTTGCTTCGGTTACCATCCTTAGCCTTTGTAGATCCCTCTGGGCTACAAAATAGTACATAACATAAATAAATGAACGAGACATTAGGTTGGTTTAAAATATTCATTTCTTCCTCTTGATGCCGGGGTTAAATTTGTGCTACCCGCGGGGCAAATTCCCCACGCTCACCCTTGGATTCATCACTGGTCCACATATAGTCTGTTACAGTCTTAAGCCCATTCCACGTAAAATTTAGTGCGTATCACATTTGGTAAAACTGTGTGGAGAGCGGCATCTAACAGCGGCAATTGTTTCAAGATGGCGCCTAACGCTCGAGTCGGATTTTAGGAAACTTTTGATTTGTTGTATTATTTTTAGCATTTTGGTTTTAAAAAATCTCCTGGGTATTAATTAATTAATCAAAATATGGCCATTTCAGTGGATTAAAAGTATAGATTTTAGATAAAACATAAAAAAAATCAAGTAAATCGCTATTAATTTTATTTCTTTTCTTCATTTGATCTCTTTAATTTGTATGAATCTTATTTTCTTTCAAGTCATGTTACAAATTATTTTATTTTTTTATTTGTCAGGAAGAGTGTCTAAATATATCTTATGTGGTTAACCCTTGAACAAAGCCACTTTTCGTAAGTGCTTCCCTCAAGATCCGATTTCCTATAATATTAAATAACACCGTCCTTTCTTTATTCTACGCCCCCTATTTCCACCCCTTCTTTCAGTCCGTATCATCGTTAATTTTCTAAAGTGATCGTTGAAATCAATCATGACGAAAGAAGAAGATGGATTCCTCTTCTCTGGTGCCCATGAAATCAATACGAAACCTTCTATCAATTTTCCTTTAAGTAAAGATGCTTCACTACTTTGTCAGTGAGGCAGAAAGCCATGTAATGTATACATTGGATATACGATGTTATTGGTACACGTTATGAAAGGTTTAACTTAATTGGGATGCAAACGATACGGGAATATTGGTTCGATAAGAAGACATCTCTTTTGGAAAATGTTGACATCACTTCCCTATACAATAGCAAATTTTCTTTACAATGTTCATTGTATAGAAATTGCTAACAAGCAAAATTATTCATTATACTGTACTGTGTTTTATGACATATTTTGTCCAGTCACAAAACACTAAAAATAACGCAAAATTAATGTTAAATATATTAGCAATATAACGTCATGAAATCTAGAAAATTACAGTTGGTCCCAACTTATAAATTAGCAGGGTTTCTAGGGATTTTTAACCTAAAAATTTTAAAGTTGAGGGGTGTGTTCGAGAATTAAAAGGGGTGGCACTCCCCATTGCGGGGATCTACCAGAATCCCTGCTTTAAATACTTGTGATCAACTATTTGTCTTGTTATTGTATCGAAATAAATTTGCATTATCATACATTTTCAACTCTAAACTGTTCACATTTATTTTAAGGTTTTGAAAAACTCGCATAACACACTGCAATTTCATTCATTTTCGCTTCAATTAATATCTGTAGTTGTAGCAGTCTTTAATTGTTTCATAAACTAGGAAGTAAAAGGGTGGTATGTCACTAACAAGCTGTCAGCTGTTATACTTGACTGCTTGTTGCTTGTGAACACGAAAAAGGTAGACAAAAGCAACTGTGTATCAATGAGCAACAACTCAGGGCTGCATACATATTGTGACTGCATATCGCACCGAACAATACCTTGTGGTCAATAGGGAGGGGAAAAAAATCAAAACGAATAGAAAATTGACTTTTTAAAGTTTTGTCAGTTGATGAGCTGCTGTACCGAACCCTTATAATTCTTAACTTACAGATGAGTTGATAATGTATGAGGGATGAATTAATGTTTCTGATTTTGTAACTTATGCGAAAGAAAGTACTTAACATATGTATAGATAATCGCGTTTTGCAACACATTCCTATCAACGATAGAGAAATTTCTGAAAGTCACCACGAAAAAATCTTTTCCCCTCAGTCATTCCCTCACAGACCTTTTGAATGCTATGAAATTCATTTGTGTAAGAAGGGAACAGTTCTTGTAGAACCATATGTTGTCATTCAGTATCAACAAACATTACTCCCAGTGAGTGGTCCGTAGAGGGATTCTGCAAGGATTTTCAGTGTTGGGGGTGTAAAGTCAAAATTGGGAGGGTGTAAGCGGAGTTTTGCATGGTTTCTATCGCTTTTTATCGTATTTTTTTTTAATTTGGGGGATGCTCTCAAGGATTTGGTGGGTGACCACCCCACAGAGAAGGATCTGGTGGAATCACTAGGTAGAGCTCGGATCCTCATGACATATTCGTCTTCTTCTTCCATGCATAAATAAACACTGAACAGCTATTTTAAACATAAAAGTTCTGTTTTTTTTTATTGGGCATATTTTATAATAGTCTGGTCAAAAGATGGTGTTAAAGCCTATTTCTGGTTGTTGCTTAGAAACATAATGCGATTGTGTGACCAGAAATAACTGGATTTAACCAGAAATATACTGTAAAATACAGCATGACATAGAAATATTTTTGTTTGGTTTAACTTTCTGTTTACAACACGAATACTTAACATCTTGTATCTCCTTTGAATGTCCATTTACAAAGTAATAATTATAAAAGGCAGTATTTGTAATTTTTTGCAATACTTTTAGTTCTTAGTGGGGTAATTACTTCATTTTAGATCAAAGCAACTCGAATCGTAGTGATCATACTGACTAACAGGTCGGATAATTGCGATGTTGAATGACAAAACAAAATCATTATACTTTTATCGCGTGCTTTTATAGCATGGTAAAATAGCTATTGATTTCGTCATGAAACCAAGCGACGTTAACGAATAAAACAAAAGTTTGAGGTAATCTTTTATATATAACCCAAAATATATGAGACACAAAACTGTCATTTTCTACACGGAAAACATAAACATCCAAGTTTTCTTTGTACAAAATATGATAGTTTTCTGTCACATATTTCTGGTTATATGTAAAAGATTACCTCCGTTTCTTCTATTTGTCACTAACACTCTTATCCCTTGACTTCTGAAGTTGACATATATGTTTTGTTATAGACAGCACATGATATATGAGGCAAATAATAAACGTTTGAATTTTATGAAATATATTCTTTTATTTATGATATTTTATAACATATAAATAGTGATAAATATATAATTTATGTACACAGAATCTCATGTGGATAGGGGTATGATACTTCAACACACTTAGGGACAGCATGCATACAGTATAACAAATGGACAAGTCTAATTGTAATATTGTCGATTGAAGAAAATTACTTAACAGATGACATTTAAATTCAAGAGAAGGAAAGTTTCTTATAATTCAACGTATTGGAAGGGAACTCTTGTGAAGTAATAATGCTTAGTAAGCGTAGTTGATTCCGTATCCATTGAAACTCATAGTGGCCACAGCAGGAGCAGCAGAATAGGCAACACCCAAGAGTCCAGCAGGACCAGCCTTCACAGCTGGAGCGCCGTAAGCATAGGCAGGAGCACCGTAAGCTCTCAAAGCAGGTGCATATGTTCTCAAAGCCGGTGCAGCATATGCACCCAAAGCAGGGGCGGCGTGGTAAGCAGCAAGTGCTGGGGCACCATATGCCAATGCATCATTGCTGACACGAACATCAGCCTTGCGGACGCTTGAGAAGGGAGTATCGATTGTCTTGTGGTAAGTAGACACCTGTCCTAAGTTGCCGAAACTTCTTAAGGTGTTGGCAGATTGAGATGTGATGGCCGGACTGGCCACAGCGTAGGAAGGAGCGCCATACGTAACTGCAGCAGGAAATCCAGCTTTGGCAACAGCCAGGGCAGAGCAAACCAAGACAAGAACCTAAAAATAAACAAAAAAGAATATTTATGTTAAAAGATGCATTTAAAAATAAATTCCAAATTTATTAAAACCTCCTAGACAATAATTACTTATTGTGCCCTGCGAAAAGCCTTAAACTATTAGGTAGGGAAGTACTTTCTTATGTTCAATAAACAGACATCCATCCCAACTATGACAGAGATCCTCATCCCAACTATGAAAGAGATCATTGTTAGTACCCCAGTATGTCGTGTTTACTGGGAAGTGTGTAAGTATGGAAGAAAAGCATCTTGGTGGCTAAAGGTATTTTCTACGAATTTGTTTGATCTTGAGAGACGTCGAAAGTACGAAGAAGCATGGATTTTGAAACGAACAAAGACGAGAGAGAAGCTTATTCATAGAAGATCGACTAGTTTGCGGGCTCCTCAATCAGTCTTTGTTCATGCTCAAGAAACTGCAAGAGATGAAGGGTGTTGCAAAAGTCTTTCCTTATCCACATGTGCATTCAGGTACAGGGTGGTAATAATAATAATAGTAATAATTAATAAATCACAGTAGCGCTTTCTTATGTTCGACTCCATTACCTATTTAATTTAAAACCTAGAGTTTGAACTTATTTATGGCCTTTAAGCATCTTTACCTCAGACTAGGATAGAATAGGATAGAAGATAAGGAAGGCATCGGTCAGGACCTTTTTTGAGGTACCATCTTGTCATTCACCTGGTGAAACTGAGGGAAAACCCTAGAAAGTCACGTGCCTATCCATTCCCAAGTCGAAGTCCGCGACGTTACCGCTTCGACTATGAAAGCTGGGTTTAGAAACTAGAGTTTAACTAACTATATGGCTTACGGAATTCGCAAGTAGGAACAGTTGGTTTAAGCCAGAATGTTAGTCCCTTTTTTGCCCTCTTTTATTTTTAGAATTGAAAATTCCAATGCAAAGTTAAACAGTAGTGGTTATAAGTACAGTGACCATAATTTGTTAGCCAAAATTCGGGACAGATCTTATCAGAATCTAACCATTTATTGTGGGTGGTCTCAGGGTCACCAAGAAAAAGTTTTTATTAAGGTCAGAAATTTAATTTAAACGTTACGTTATGCTAGAAGCTACCTGGACTTCGGAAATTAATAAAGGTCTTTAGAACTTCAAAATTTGCTATCTTATTATGTTGAGCTGTTATAATTTAGATATATTAGTTAAAATACTATAATTTATTATTTATTATAGCTAAGGTAATATTAATTAGTTGATTTCTTATTGTTTATTAATTATGAACCCTGAGGAGCACTACACTAAAACCAGAGACGTACGCAGGGGGATGCTTTAGAGGTTCTCCCCCGAAATGCAGATTTTTGGTGAAATTAGTATCATTTGCAACAAAATTTTATGTATTTCACATAAATTTCACACCCAGAAAGATCCCGGACCCCCTCGAAGACACTGGACCCCCCCGAAACAAATTTCATATACGTACCTGACTGAAAAAAAATGTAAAATCGCCTTTTTTGTATAAAATTCGGGACATTTTAATACTTTTTTCGGGACACAATTCTACAATTCAGGACTGTCCTGAAAATTTCGGGTAGTATGTTCACCGTAGTTATAAGGCATTCTGTTTCAATCTGCTGCGAGTCTCGAAATTATCTAACATTATTACCTACACGTACTCTGCTTATGGAGTCGCTGAGACAGATCCTCATTATCTGAACAAGTTTCTTTGGAATTCCAAATCGTTTCAGCTTTTTACTTTAACTGTTGAACCGTCTCATTGCATTCCCACATCTTCTCTAATACTTGTCTCAAGGCGGAAATCTGGTTCAACCTTAATCTATTTTTTCTAATTCCGCATTGGTGATCTGTAATTACGTACGTAATCTGTAATTACGTACGTATTTCATCTACGCATATGCTTCGGTGTGTTCGAAATATACTACTCAAACACTTCATAACATGTTGGCAATAAGAGAGGTTCCATTGTAATCATTACAATCAAATTTATCACTCCCACATTTTTCATTTACGTAAAGTAATACATAGTAATATCTGGCCCGCAGGGCCACCTTTAACTGGACGTCTGGCCATTATTAAGCCACTTTAGTCCTAAGAATTAACTGTTAATATTGTTAGGATATTTATTTAAATATATTTTGAAAATTTGAATCGGTTTCCTTTCCAGTTAGCTGACACTAAAATACGTTATTTCTCAAAAATTAATTCTATGTAAATATAAGTGTAAAAACAGAATAATCCGAAAATTTCTTTAACCGCTAAATCTGTTGAAAAGAATTTAATTTTGATAAAATTATTATACTGGTATGTAATAGTATTTTAAATTTTAGGGAAGTAGGAAAAAGGAATAGGTTGGGTAAAGTCCGTATTCGCTCGAGAATATGCCAGGTTCCAAACCGACTTTTGTTTGTGAAATATGCCGTGTTCATGAGTTTATCATTATTTTCATTTACTCAGCCTCATAACGTCCCTGGTAAATAGTTATGTTCCTAAGATGTATTTAGTCGTTATTGTTTTACCCTGTGTTATTAATTTATCATTTGCAATAGTTCTTGATAAGAGATGTTATGTCTTTTAATTGATATGTTTAATTGTTTAGGTAAGTTAATGCTTGCGAATTTCTTGTTGACGTTTGATTCTATGGTTATCTTTAATGTATTGAGAAATTGGGGGAAATGAATGCCGCCATACAGTGTCTGTCTGTCTTCCTTCCATCTTCTCTGTGATACCCGGAACCAATATCTCTCGTACCTCTCTATATAATCAATGTTTATTTTTGAATGGTACAGTTCGTGTCCATACAGGATTGTAGGTCTTAATATAGATAAGTAAATTCTGTTTTTAATTTTCTGAGGTAGGTCTGCCAAAAGTAAGGTCTTTAAAGCCTCAAATACCTGTAATGCCTTTCTTCTTGTCTTTAATGTGGTTTCCGAAATGTAGCCTACGGTCCAATGTGACCCCCAAATATTTTGCATCAGAGGAAGGTTTGATTTTAGATTTCCCTATTTTAATGAATTTTCTGTTATCAACCCGTAACCCTTTACCTGATGGATAAAATAAAATAAAATGAGTCTTCCCCTCATTAAGCAGCAATTTCCAAGTCCTACACCATTTTATAAATTTGTTAGCGATAACTTTAAGTTTGGATATTATAGTATTGGAAGATCTCGCCGTGGTCCAATAAGCGGTGTCGTCAGCGAATAATCCGAGCTGAGTCTGGTCATTTGGGGAGTATGAAGTATCATTCACATACACGGAATACAGAATTGGGCTGAGAGCGGCACCCTGAGGGACTCCCTTCTTTATCACAATCTCTTCGGAAAATTCATCCTGCAGTCTGATTTTTGTAGTTCTATTATTAAGAAATTGAATAATCCATCTTATTATGGTAGTAAGGAGATTCATTGAATAAAGCTTGTAAATTAATCCCTCATGCCAGACGGTGTCGAAAGCCGCAGTGAGGTCCATGAAAACTGCCCCCGCCTTCCATCCCTTATTTAAAGCTGTCTGTGATGATTCTCATTAATTGGTCAATAGTTGAAACTTTATTTCGAACCCTCACGAACACAATTGCAAAGATAGGCGAGACTGTTGTGGCAATAAGACTAAATGATATCTAGAAAAAACCAATCTACTTACTAAATTTCATTTACGTACATTTTGTTATAACCTTTATATGAAGATGTCTGTAATTTAACTGTGGAAAGAAGACATTAAAATATTAAAAGATAATTTATCAAAACAAAAAGTTTCTAAAACCGTAGGGACTAGTTAATAACATCTAAAAGTTAGATGTTAATAGTCCTACAATATTATGCTTTCACTGAGAACATTAAAAAAATAGTTATCCTTTGTTTCTACTGCAAGAAACATCCATCTAGTGTGTACCAATCTAACACAGCACTGACATATTAATACACATTTATTGTGTATTCGACAACTTAATTAGACTTGCTCAACAGATTGATCTTAATGATTCGTGAGGATTACAATGTAGTACAATCTGTGTAGAGATTGAAAAGAAAATTTAAGACTTTAAAGAGGAGAGGACCTACAGACACTATTGTTATTTTATTAAGAAATATACAGGGTGATGCATATAAACCTTTACCATTTCAATTATTTGTTGTTTCCTTCTTGAAGTCACTGTAAACTTGAAATTGGACTCTGTTACCGTACTGACCCTAGGAGAATCATTGTGGATAAAACATGCCCAAGACTGTCGTCCATTATTATCTATTGTTGAAGTCTATTGTTGAGGCTGAAGTCAGTCCAAAACGTCAGCATTTTAAAATCTTAAATTTTCGGAATTTTGAAGCAACAATCTTCAAATTCAAACAAATTAACTTCAGATTCGAAGTCAGTTCTCGTTGAAACTCCTAAATATGAAATGTAACGACACTGTTTATTCTTTTTAAAAAATCATGACGCTGTTCGTACTGATACACGTAGGCCTTCACTGTCCAAATTTTCAACAATAGTTGCAAGGGAATCGTGAAAGAGAATGCGCTGTACATGAACAACTCGAGAACTATATATCAGCTAAAGGAGAACATCACGATCGTTACTGCCACTATCTTAGCCGACAAACTCATGCGCGTATTCTGTAATATGCGTGACAGACTGCAGTCGTGTCTCAATGTCAAAGATGGACACTTCCAACACTTGCTGTAGGGACATTGGCTACAGTTTACTTCCATTTGTTGCACGTTTTACATACTTAAATGCTGAACTTTCTCGAGGCTACTTTAAAAAAAAAAACTCATGCTGTATTATTTGGCCTACAGTAATATGTTTAATGGTGCAGAAACAAGAGATCTACGAAAGAGTGATTAAAGAAAATTGCAAGGTTTCGAAGTGCGCCTGCGGATGCCACGAAGCAAGTCTCCTAGGTATAGAATGCAATTGTTGCAACTGTGTATGATTTAAAATTGTCTTCAAGGAAAGGGGTAAGAAGATTACTGAATGTAATTCATGTTTGTGAGAGCAGAAGTTAATTTTAGTTCAAGCTAATTATCAATTATATTAAACCACTTGCATAATATGATTCATTTTTTCATATGAGCACAACTTTACCCACTCAAACATTAAAACAATATAGTTTATTTGAAATAATTAAACATTTTCCGAGGTAATTCAGAAAGGAACTTGCTTTGACGAGAGAAATAAATAACTTTTAACAATTCGAAAAAGATTTTTAAATAGGTTCTATGTTAAAGGTATCATTCCGACATTTGCCTGGTGTGAGTGAGCAAGAATCTTGGAAAAAACTCAATCAAAATAATCGGCGCTTGGTATCGTATCCACGTCTTCCCGAATGCGAAACCAACACTTTACCAAGTGAGCTACAGCCGTTAGGTACACAACTTTTCGTCACAACACTATCAATAATAATGTATTGAAATATTGGAATATTCCACCCACCCACCCTGAATTTTCTGCCTGTTGACTTCACTCATTGCACTCTCGATTTCTGTACGTTTTCTGAATCACACACACCTACTTCATGTTTATTTTACATCTCTACTTTTTAGCCAATAAAACTTCAATCAGGAAGTTTAAGTTGGCACTTTTCTTTATGTTTAAATGCTATACATCCTCCTCCTTCATACTTTGGGCCAGTAGGCCTACATGTCAAAGTGAAGCTGTGCTGTCCTTCCTCTTTCCATTGACATAGCTTGTGATAATAATAGTCATGCCTAGTTGTAACGATAAACACAAAGAAGGGAACACAGACTCGAACTCTACTCAAATAGGACATCCTATTTAAACCTAGGTTAGGATTTAGTCCTACCGGTCAGATCCCAGGACGATACCAAAAAATAATATTGGCTCTTGGTGTAAAGACTTTCCCCATCTTTTCCTTGAGAAGAAGTGTTCTTTAAGTGATGTCATCTCTTAAGATTGTAACGGGATTGAAAGCGCATAGCTGTAGTTCAATGTTTCCCAAAGTAGTGCGGTGAACAGCTTCTTTGCAAAATACAGAGTAAAAAACACAACATTGTAGTCACGCACCTTGATAAAGATGTGCGATATAGAAATGAAAAGCCTACTCAAGAATCCTGGAGAGTAGACTAAGGAAAATAGAACAACCAATAGAAGAAGCGCAAGCGGGATTCAGACCAATGAGAAGCGTACAAGACCATAACTTCACCCTCAAATAAATCACCAGCAAAACTATAGAATGCAATAAAACGGCACGCCCTTGCTTTGTGAACTTACAGAAAGCATTCGATAGGTTACCATGGAAAGAGATGTGGAATGTGGTAGGAAGAAGAAATGTAAAGAAAAGTATTCTAAAAGCTATACAAAGTGGGTATAAATCTTGTCGAAGCTATGTGAGGACCGGCAACCATCAATCGGAAGAATTTGAAATCAGAGCTGGAGTGAAACAAGGAGATATTTTAATCCCCGTATCTGTTTATAATTCTCAAGATGGATAACGAAACATTAGAACAAGTGGAAAACTTCAAATATCTAGGAGTTAATGTAAACAACCAAGGAAGAGAAGAAAAAGAAATAAAAGATAGAACCATGAAAACAGGAAAAATGTACCAAATGATAAACAGAGGATTCACTGGAAAAATGAAATATCCACAAAGATCAAACTGACTATATACAGAACAACCTATATACCAACACTCACGTACAGCAGCGAAAACTGGGCTCTAACCGGAAGACATCTACGAGCCATGGAAATGCGCTACTTAAGAAGAATAACGAGGGAAACCAGGAAGGATAGAATAAGAAAACAAACTATTAGACAATCACTGAACATTCAATTATTACAGAAAATAGTGGAACGTAACCAAAATAAATGGTTTGGACATCTAAATAGAATGGAAAAAACAAGATTACCAATACAAGTATGGGAAACACGCCCCCAAGGATGAAGAAGACCAAAAGGAAGACCAAGGAAAACCTGGAACATAAGCGTTAAAGAGATAGTGGAAAGACGAAGATTGGATTGGAACCAAGCCAAGAAAATGACGGCAGATAAGAAAGCCTGGAGAGCTCTCTGTAACACGTCGACACCACCGGGTAGAAGAGGACGCGACTAAGTAAGTAAATAAATAAAAGCAAATTAAAAGCTACTAATAATAATTATACTAAATCGTTAAAATTGTAGACATATTAAACGTGTTTTAAGTCATGCTCGGTGGATGTTCGACTCAATTTGAAACATCTGAACCATTCGTCACATTGTGTTTGACTGAAGCATTCTTCACCATAGGTTTTGTTCGACATATCGAAGGTCTGTGCAATTTGACACAACATTTCACACATGCTCGCTGCTGTTTCAGTAATTCACAGTCGTTATGGAAACTGCACGCACACTGAACGCGTGCGCACTGAACAAGCGTGCACTGAACGCACTCTACTGTGTTCATGTAGTTAGTACCAGGGCTGGAAACCGGGCTAGTTAACGTCCAAGGACACGGGAAGGCAACGGCGTTACCTGTTCTTCTCCATATATTTAAATACAATAAAATTTGGCAACACTGATACGGGAAATAAACAACTGAAATACTAGTTTAATTTGGTTTTGAAAATTGGCTCAGCGTTACCATACCGTACAAATTATTGGAATTTCATTCGGCAAATTTCTATCAAACTCAATGTACATTAACACCAGTTAAGTATTGAATAGTAGATAAATAGCGATAATGAACCTAATTAACATGGACAATCACGAGGTTTAGATATGTGGATATTAACAATAAGGCGATAAACTATCTAAGTACAAGTAGGGCAAACTGATGTTGGGGAGCTGAAAACAGTAGATTCTAAAGCTATCAGTAGTTAGCACCACAATCCAGCTTGATTATATTCAGGTAGCCATCTTAAAAAATAGCTACAGTACTCAAAGAGTTTACGTTCCATGAACAGCGTGGTTTTATTTATGCAAAGGACGCTCAAAAAAAATTGATAGAACTAGTTGTAAGCAGGACTTTACATGATAAACACTTCTCATTGTAAACAGGAACTATTTCCTTATATTTTTGCTCGCATAGAAACGCACAATGGCAGACTGCTTTTCTTCGAACGTACATTCCTAAAATATGGTAGCCATTTTTATCCTGAGCTATGCACGCGTGTGACTGCTACGAAACAATTGCTACCTGAATATAATCCAGCTCTACTGTGCTACCACCTACTGACACTTTTACAGTCTATTCACTACATTTCCAGATATCACACTGACTCTCTCAAGTAAAAATATTGAAATTGAAGAAACTAGTGAAACTACTTTTAAAGTTACTAAAATTTCAAAATTACAAACAATTGAACATAGTCTACTAATGTTATTGTAGTTAAAATCAAGTATGGGAGGAATTTCTAGTTCATTTCCTGCTTTTTCTATATTTTCCCACTGATTTGTGACGTTTAAACGCTACGCTCGGTTGAGAATTATTAATGTAAAAAGGGTTTTCCTGCATTTGTGAACTAAAGCATATAATCTGCTTATTTCAAGCTACCATGAACTGCAAATAGAAAACAACAGGTTTATAAAAAAAGATAACTTTGTATTGATCTTGCGACGTATCAATACAATTTTTTCTCCATAGCGAGGTGGAAGAAATATGTTCAAAACATTCGGAGTTGATATTAATAATACGCTAACTTTATAATGAGTATTATTACCGGAGAAGCGATACATGTTCTGGTATTTGAATGTGGTTAAAGCCTTAATAATATTTACCTACACAATATGTAAAGTTGGGCTGGAACGGGTAAATAGTTCCTATGTAATCCTTGAATATATGTGTGTAATAATTTAGTCTCGTTACCATAACGACGGCAAATAATTAACATTCAGTTGGAGTTAATTGGTCAAATCGTTCACATATGAGGTGCCAATGTCATTTTAAAATATTTAAGTCTCGTTACCAAATCCTCGAAGGAGTTTTAATTCAAAAAAGTTGAGAGTACACGTAAGCCATTGCTTAGGCCTAAAGCGAAAATCTTAATTATTGTACATAAAATTAAAGCGATTCCTCAGGTAAGGAAATAATAATTTTGTTTTGAAATTAATAGAAAAAAAATAAACTGAATGACTCGCCATAGGAGATCATAAAATAAGTAACCTCTCCTAATATCACTGACACCTATTAGGTAAGTGTTCAACTACGTGATGACTCATTTCGAAAGCATTGGCTTGCAGATGGCGGCTTCGTGAAGGCGTCAGAGCGTCGCAATTGATCAAGCATGACATCATACAACTAGTGTCGATTGCAATTAAAAACTTCAATCAATTGTAGACGAGTCCTCACTTCAATTAGATATGGCGCCCGACGGGGACTGAGTTTTCATTCCTGGCGCGAAAGGAAGAACTAGTGAAAGCTGGATTATTATTGACTTCCGAAATCAAATCCACCAATCATTGAGTCTCCCTCATAGCTCTACGCTATCTACCTACCTGCGGTAATTCAGGTTTTTCAATAGATGCTACTGTAGTCGACTAACAACATTTTGAATTTTCAATTCAACGACAGCTTTCTGGTCTGTGTGATAATGTCGAAACCTTAATGCGAGTACGCAGACCGTTCGTGATGATGGATGAACTCGTCTACCATTACAGATGATATACCATGGGTTTTCAACCTCATGTGGGCTGTTATCATAAACATATGACTGCCCTCCCTCTCACAATTTAAAGGTACGGTAAGTGAGGGGAAAGACCAAGCGAGGATGTGAGGGTGAGTGTGCATGGTCAGGAAGGCGGTGAGATTGCGATAGGGTGAGAGATAAGCGAAAATGTTAGGGTGAGGATGCTAAAGGGTAAAGGCTAAGCGAAATGTGAGGGTGAGGTGCGAAAGTGTGAGGGCTAAGCAAAAGTGTGAGATTGAGGGTGGGAAAGGGTGAGGGCTAAGCGAAAATGTGAGGGTGAGTGAGGACTAAGCAAACATGTGAGGGTGAAAGCTGGGCGAAAATGTGATGGTAAGGGCGAGGGAGAAGTTAGAACGTGAGAAATGTGTGATGTAAAGGACGAAATTGAAACGTGAGGGTCTGGATGAGTGAGGTTTAACGGAAATGAACAGCTTTGTGATATGATGAATGAATTTCGATGACGAATTCACTCTTTTTAATGAATTCATCGAACAGGATCAATGTATATTGACTTTTTTTAAAGACAGGATAACAGTTACACACACTTGTCGAAATCCACGCAAATTATCTACACGTTGTTCAGACCAGAATCGTTTGAAATTGTCCAAGCTCATATCGGATACTGGGGTCGATATAGATAAGCTTGTCACAAGGTGCCCATCCTGACTGAGGTTTTCCAGAGTTTTCCTCAGTAACACCAGGAAAATCCCGGGATGGCACCTTCAACTTAGGACATGGCCGATTAATCCCCCTGTCCTATCCCGGCCTGAGCCTTAGATGCGTAAAGGCCATAAATAAATTCAAATTCAATGTCAGAAGGTGTCTAAGCATCCAGAGCGACTACATAGAGGAAAAATCACCTAAGACGTAAAGTGAAAATATTTTTACTAGGTGCAGTGTTGTTAGGTTCGCGTCGCAATATTTCCCTCAAGATACTGAAAAAAATCCCAAATTCTGTGAAAAAAAATCCCTCCCTTTAATTT
>JAGDQP010036131.1:4055-19212 GCA_022664845.1 Lepisma saccharinum | reverse complement strand
CGTCAGCTCGGTTCAAGTAATCTTGATGCTGAAAGTACTCTGTAATCAGATACTAATACTAATTTCCAAAGTATGCTTCTTTATGATTTAATTTTATCAAGTAATCATGATTAGAATGAACACTTATGTTGTTGAAAATATACTTTTGAATTATAAATGCCGTTCCCTGAAACCTCTTAAAATTGTAATCTCCATGTGCTTTGAACGTGTTTTCTAGGGTATATTTGCTTCAAAATAGACTATAGGTCAAATTTTGCTTAAAAACAAATATTATAATACCCTGCAATAGTTAATGCTAAATGCATGGGTATGGGTAATTCCCCTTAAAAAACAAGCTTGAATCAAGATCATTTTGCTCTGTGGGCCACTACTTACGAATCTTACCTTTGCATATACCTAGGTACACACAATTGCTCACTATTTTTTTACCGTTTTCCCTTAGAGAAAAATATGTACTATTAATACATTTTATGTATGTAGTCGCAGGGCAAGCCCTCCTGTACCCCGGATACCTATCTTTGACCATGTAGGTGCACTTTGATTGAGCTAGTTTATCTAAGACCTTTCCAACGACACCTCAAGCATCGCCCTACACCTTATGGTTCATGAGAAATGTTTTGAAGTGAGTTGGCAACATTCAAAACGGTATTCCTGTGAAGCGGGAACATCTGCACTCTGTTCCTATTGTGTCGAATAATATTTATGGCAAATTTGAGGCTACTATGACTTAAATAATGGAAGTAATTTGAAAATAAATATAATTTTACAGAAAATAGGGTGGCAGCACTGGTAATTGGGTTGCTTGGACCTCAGGACTTTTGCATTGTGTCGAATAATGTTTATGCCAAGTGTCCACAGCTACGTATAACTGAATGGAACTAATTTTAACATTTAGATTTTATAATGGCCTGGCAACACTTAACCATTGCACCAATCAGGGCGGTTCCAGGGTAAGTCTAGTCAAGTCATTTCCAACAACACCTACACATGTCTCTGCACTTTTGTAGTTTCGGAGATTTAATTTCTGGACAAGGACGGACACTATGAGCGGGATTAGAAGCTTCGCTATCAAGGGATCAAAAACTCATTATTGAGTATTAAAGATCTCTGAAGTAGGGTTCAAAGTAAGACGGCTAGTGGTAAATAGTGGTCAAAAAATGTATCTTGTTTCAGTAATTTAAAAACAAGTGTTATTTGATGTATGTTGAACAAAATAAATCATACGTTTCTTTAGAAACAGCAAGTTGTGTTCGCTTAGGCGAGAGCAGGTGTGTTACGTAGCAAAGCTTGATAGACATGCTAGACGTTGACGTCGAAGCGAGAACATGTTTTAGCATGAGTCATCTAAAATAGACGAGCTGTGTGAACGAAAGACAACTACTAGTGTTTTATTCTGTTTCATAAGCTTTCATTTAACTTCACTTGTTAGTTAGGGTAAAATTTTGTAAGCAAATTTTGACCCACTTTAACATAGCAGATCAACTGGAAACTTTGTACACATACGTACTACCAATGAATCTATAGGGTGGTTCTGAAAATCAATAACATGGACTTAAGTCAGCTCCTAGCGCAGAGAAATCATTGAAACAAAAAAATTTCAATTCAAAGTGCATGTGCGGAACCATATGGCTATCCTTCTGAAAACAGAGGCGTCTCAGGATTACCTCTACGGAACGATAACTTAAATTTTAATTACAAACGGGGTCGATGTTGTTCCCGTTGAAACAAGCTCTAAATTTTGAACAACTTTTAGAGGAAATACTTTTCGATAGCTCATACCGTTTGTATATACTTAAGCGAACAGAAATGCGTAAATCAGGGTGAAATTCGTTTATATTTAGTGCAATAACGAAAAACGTAATACCCTTTTTTAATATTAAATATTCATTATCATGAAAAAGAAACAACTGTAGTGTAAGTTGTACCGAGCGATCATAGCTCAGTTAGTAGAGAGTCGGTTTAGCTATCGTAAGATCCTGGGAACGATTTCAGCGGCCGTTCATTCTGACAATTCCTATGTTTTCCCCTCAGTCAAACCAAATGAAAGAATGGTTCCTCTACGAATCCGACCGACTACCTTCCAACAATAATTCCTCCACCCTGTGGCGGTCTCGGTATAATACCCACGTTAATAAAGTTCAGTGGGGCCCCATAGTATAGTGGTTAGAGCGTTGGACTCATATCCGCATGATCCCGAGTTCAATTCTCGTCTGGAGTCCCACTTTTTGGCGTCCACGCAGCGTCGTGTGACAAACTGAGAAGTCACTTGAATAAAGGCGTGACCGCCACTCGGTCTGGAAAGCCCATAATACACTTGTTCGTGGCCTGGTGGCGCGCAATGCTTACCACACTGCTTAGGTGGACGCTGTTCCATCAACCGTGGACAGATGGCGCTGGGGCAGGCTCAGGACCTTTCGGCCTGTAACGCCCGTGATTATTATTAATGAAGGTAGTATTGCAATTAATTGAGTTCATCAGAATGTACTGTCACTGTCTTATTTTAAGCATATTCATGCTAGCGTTGACAGAATAATAACAAAGGAGTTTATTGGGATATTAGTCATTATAATCTGTTTACTTATGACTTTTAGGTAATTCTGACTCTATCTGGGGCAGAGGTGAGGGAGAATTGGAAGGTAGCGGCCAAGACTTTAAGGTTCTACCATGGTAATCGCTTGGTAGAAACTGAGAGAAATCATGGAAAAAACTCAGTGAAAATGATCGGCCGCGGGGTTCGAAACCGCGTATCTACCTCGAGTCAATTGATTTGATTTGAGTGTATCACTGTTTATGTAGATTTTGTCCCGATGATGTTCTGGACTAAGATGTCTACAATCCATAAATTAGTCCAATTCGTGCTCCGATGAAATCCCTAAGGCAAATATGTAGCTCTTGTGATGCTTGGGACTGGACACTGGACAGCTTCTGTGTTCGATCGAACCTATGTGTTTTTCCATTGCATATCCCAAGTGCAGGACGTAACCGACAGAAACATGGCGGCCGTGCCAAAGACTTATGAGTAACAAAAATAAGTCAGTAGCAGAATTTAGTAGTTTCTTGTTATCAGTAAACGGGTAATGTCCTTTTGAAAGTTGTGCCTCAGAATAATAATATTGTGAACTGTTAAAAATTGCCCATTTTTACTTTTTTTCCCGTGGACATAATACTAATGCAGAGCTACTGATATCACTGAATTGATAACTACACACAGGTCCTCAGTACAATATAATTAAATTAAATATGTTATTAATTTTTGATATAAATATACTGTGGCAAATGTCAGTTACACATAGTATGTCCATATAATGTAATAATCTCTAGTCGTGGGCTGTGTGCAATCATCACAAACTACAATTACTATTACAAAATTTAAGTGCCCTGTATTTTATTTTTTACCATTAAACAATTGAACTATTTATGTTTATTATTTTGGAATCAGTATTTTCTATTTGAAAGTCGAGTGCAGCTAGGAAGCTTGCGAGAGCACCTAATCAGAGGGGAACTCCGTGGAGCGAGCAATTTGGACTGTTTTGAAAAGTTTCGTGTTGAAATGCTAAATCTTGGACGAAAATATGCTGCGGGAGGGCTGAAGGAACCAGATACCGCGTATCACATATGCCAAATCGGACAGAGTAACTTATCAAGAACTAAAAATAACACCAGAACATTGTTTACTAGTTGTTCTAAATATTTATTTATAAAACTACGGTCAACTAATCGAACATGAAAATCAATTGCGGCCTCGATGGTTCAATTGGTAAAGCGCTTAGTTCTGGTGCTAGGGGTCCTCGGATCGATCCCTGCTCATGCCATGTGGGCTTTGTAGTGGACAAACGCAGTGTGCGTGGGTTTTCTCGGGGTGATCCCGCTCTTCCCACTTATTTCATTCCATCATCCGTACGGCCTAAGCCATAATTGGCTAAAGCCCTTAAAGAAAATTCAATTCAACTCAATTTGTTGACTTTATGCAGTACCCTCATTATCACAGGGATATTTTTACATGTCCCTTCCTGCTTGTAACCTACAGATATATTATGTTTGGTACTTTATGGCTGAGTTATAAAATATTGTGAGCACAGGCCCTACTTTATTGCCCTGCTTCGGGATTACGTAATATCAAACTTCGCTCCACTTATTTTGATCACATGCTTTCCCACACTTGCACTGAGAAGATATAACTCAGTTAGTAGAACGTTTGCTTACCAATCGGTAGGTCATGGGAATCATCCCAGTGACCGCCCATCCTGACTGAGATTTTTTTATGTATTTTCCTCAGTTATATCAGACAAATGCCGGGATGGTACCCACTAAGTAGGTCCTCCCTGACTACTTTCCAACATCCTTCCCCAACACTATGACTAAAGGCCACAAAAATTTTTCAAAAAATGTTCACGCCTTTAAGTTTTGTGGCGATAGTGTCAGTGCATGAATTTGCCAATAATCAACCACAAACACGGAAATGAATGAAAACGAGTCACTTCCGGAAATACAAAATCGAAGATCTATAAAAGCATCTTCGAAAATTTGACGTTTTCTTGATTCGCTATCAAGAGATCTTCGTCGGTGAACGCAATTCCACTTTTTAACGTGCAAATGTGTATCTCTCTTTCTTGTGTTCCTCCGCTCCATACCTGATTCTATCTCAGAGTATTTTTTTGTTATATGATAGTATTATAAAATTGATGAATTACAATCTTCAATGTGGTATTTGGATTTAAAAGATCTTAAAATATACAATTATACATGTATATTTGTTTCTCTCTGCTACAAGAAGCCTATTTGAAATTTATACTTATTTTATCTAAAATTTCTCTAAGTGATGCTAACGCCTGTAAGTTATAAGAATCCGCAACACACGCTCTCGTTCTATTTTTTCCTGCAAAGTGATTTTGGAGGAATAATTATATATCCTGGAATGATGTGCATTCAAGGTTATCCACTAATCAAGGTGGGTTGGATACTCAATAGACGAACAGCAACAGAACTCATCTAGCATAAATGAGCATTCTAAGGGGCTAAAAATATATTATCGCGATTGTACAGTTATTTGCAATGCAAAGATGTATAATTCAGGGTGATCCAATGAGTCCAATTCGTTTTAGTTTGTGTATAGCACCACGTATTAATAACATCGAGAAAAGTACAAGGGATTCCAATCTACGGAGTTAAGTCAGTAGTACAATCATACCAGGATGACGTTCATTGTTTTGTAAAGAGCCCAGAGGCTCTCCAAGATATCCGAAAATGTATATAACAGTATGAAAAACAATCAGGTGCTAAGTTAAATAAATGTTATTGTTATGTCCTTTAACACCCAAGCAATTATATGAGGGCATCTTCCCTATAAGAGATCTATTCCCGATATTAGGGATTACGTGGATGTATCCTATCAAGCAATTATGTCAAGTTAATTCTGATATGTATAGTGCTAACTTTAAACATGTACTGAATATTAATGCAGTTAGACAGTTAACCATGTTTATGAGAAATTTGTTTTTGAAACAATATGCAATGAGTATGTTGTGTTACGTAGCTCAGATATTTCCTATTCCGTTGGCATAAGCTAGGAAATTACACAGTGCTTTCTCGTTTTTCTTGTGGCGTCACACATATTCAGAATAGAAAATGCTTAATTGATAATATCATATGAGTTAGTAGGTATCAACTACCTATATATATCAACTACTGCATAAAAAGTTAATAACCCAGTTACATTATCCAATAACTTTTATGGTAGCCATTCTTGCTGCCTGTTATGTCATAACAGACTTATCAACATACATCCATGGTCGTATATTTATGGTTTAATAAAAGATCCGATTATCGAAATGTTCTATGCCATACTCAACCATGACAGAATAGAAAAATTGACGGTGAAACAATTGAACCAATATCTTTTAATTTTAGAAATAGAGAAACTCAAAATACAAAGAGAAAATCAAAATTACAATTGGCAACATACACTATATGGGGAAATATACAGAATAAAGTAGTAACAAATAGAATAAGAATGATTTGGTATATGGTAATTAATAAAAATGGCCAACTCTAGATAAATTAAGCAAATATGGAATAGTTCAAATAAGTGTCCAGATTGTAAGAAAGAAAGTAACTTTAACCATATAATCCAGGAATGTCCAAAGGTAGCAACAACATTCCATAATATTCTATCTAGTATAGTGCGTTCCGAAATCAGATATATTACGATTGAGAAATTTATTAGTTTTCCGGATAATAGTAATTTCTCACAAACAAAAAACAAATGCAGTAATTTGGATAACAGGTAAGACGTTAATGTATTTGCTGGATTCTAAAATTAATAAGAATGAACAAACATATAATGTCTTTCTAGCATTTGAAATCAGTAAGCTAACAAAGGCAGAAATAAGGAATATTTTTTAGCAATTTTTAAAACAGATATAATCAATATGAGGTGATAAGGTCAGTAGACGGGCAAACTTTACTTTTTACACCAAATGTAAGTCATAAGTGGTAATCATATAGGGGCTTAGTAATTATAATTCCACGTTATAAGTTCACTATATATTTAACAATATGTATCCCTATTATGATGGATTTTGTTGAAGTAGAATGATGTTATTATTGAAAGAGCTGATTAACCGCTCATCTACCATATTAAATACTATAAAGCGGTAGTATGTAAGAGGAAAACCTCAACAGCAATTCAAAGCACTTGTAAATCTAAAAAAAAAAATGTAAACCGGTTCACACTGAAATAAAAGAAGTGGCAAGGACTTTGGAGCGTTGGGCCGTGGGTTCAAATCCTACCGTCGACTCCTATTTATCTTTATCTGTTGGTTGAAATAGTATTGTATTCGAACTGATAGTCGTTACCAGCGAATCCCGAATACCATGTTTGGGAAGCGAGTTTGGTACTAATATTTCCCTAAGTGCTACGCCCTATGTGCATCCACTGGACAGCTTCTTCTTCAGAATTTTCAAGTCATTCTATCGTAAGATCCATTCCTACATACTAAAACATCATATTTATTTCGTTCTGTTCCGACGTGAAAACATCTTGCGCAACCTTGAGTTGATATATAACCAAGTTACGAATCCTGTGTTCAGCCTTTTCTATTGTACTTATGGTATGCCTGTGGCTTCTACGATGAGCATCCTAGAACATTCCACACTCCTGTGTAGTAGTGCTGTTTGACGTAATAGGCTCTTTGCTGGAAAATTCCATAATTCAGTTATTTCATAAAGGAAACTTACTATTATCTTATTGACCAGCAGGAAAAGGAATCTTGCCCCGACCAGGACTCGAACTTATGTCACTTTAACGTTGATTTAGAAAGCAAACGCCTTAACCATGGGCTATTTTAATAGCTAAGATATTGCTAAGATTTGTTTATTAAAACACCACCATATTGAATCACACCAAGAGGACCATAATAAAACATATTGCTGCTTGTTTGTTATTATTGTTGCCTCTCACACTTTACGCAAAAGACCTGGAACATACGTAATTGGATCATTCCATGACAAATCGTCCAATTCAAGAAAAAATGTTTGCACTAACAGTTTAGAAAATTTAAACTTTTCGTATATTGGTTTAAAACCACTTTTAAAGATTATCTTATCCTCTTATTGGGCGATCGTATTCCCAAAATAGCGGGTGTCGTTTTTTACTCTCGTAGACATGTACGGAAACCTAAACATCTTAAAGAGCTTGAGAGCTCAAACAAAAATCGTTGCGTAGCTCTTGAAGTGTACATTGAAAATTGAAATCACCTTTACTGGAAATGAATTCCTTTATTCCAAAACTTTAGCCGGAAATGAATAACGAATTTTATAAAATTATATTTTTAAACAAATTGCTAAAGGAGTAGAAGTTTTGGAGCAGTTAGACCTACCAACCGGGAATCGGACTGCAGATAATCATGTCCCAAAATCACACCCCTTTTTTCTAAGGAGGGTTCAAACATGGACCTCAGGGAAAAATTACGCATGTCTTATTTAAATATCTTGCAGGTGGGTCCTCATAAGAAATCTGAAAATTAGTGTCAAATAAACCTATATGCTCACCTTACAGTATAAATTGGAACTTTTATTTTGAAATAGTTTGGCCAGTACAAGCTGATTCTCTTCGCCATACAATGCAAATTAGAATCTGTTATTTTCGCGAAGGCCTCCATGTTACGGGGAATGAGTTGAATATAAGACTGCAATTTCTTTTGTGATGTTTAGAACTATCAACAGTATGAACGTATGCAAAAAATTGTGATGTTGAATCACACAGCTTTTTAGGTGCAGGGATTCAAACATGCCCTTTTGCCGAAAAATGTCAGATTCCGGGCTACAATATATCAATAGATCATCATAAAAAATCCGAAAATTGTCTCGCGGAAATCTTGGGTGCTCAAATTGCAGTTTTTATTTTCGAGTGGTTTGGTCAAGGAAATGTTGTTCATGAGAGTTAAAATTGCATTGCAAACAAAAATTGCAATTTTGGTTGTGACCTGACCACAAACAAGACTCCCACGACACTAAATTTCAGTTTTGTTTCATGAAGAATCTAGGCACTCTCTTACATAGCTGTCAAAATGAAATAATGCGTCTTCCATTGTAGCATGAGGATATCATGTCCCGATGATATCATTTATTCACGAAAAAAACAGTTCCAAATTCTGTTAAAACATTTTGTATGTAACTATCGTGTAGTTCAAGAGAGACCGAGTAATTACGTAAGAATAAAAATCCGGAGTAGGTTCGGTTACTGATACTAAATATCTGACATTTTCGGCAATGAAAACTAACTCACCGTTACATTTAGTTAATGTATCTCGAGAAGTAACCTTCAAATATAAATATCGCCTGTATCGACAGAGTTCGAAAGCTTCTACGTGTTTTTTTGGTAGGTTAAATTGTTCGAAGATAACATCTTGGATATCAGTCACATTTGTTTCTTTACTAGAGCACTTTAGTCCACTTGAAGTGTATTTTCATGTTTGTAGCGTAAATTATTTTGATTCACTCTATTTTAGTCTACTTAAACACTATAAATCATTACCACACGAAAAATCACCAAGTCACACAAGACGAAGTTGCAAATAAGCTCACTGACGGAGAGCTGTTGGTCATGACCGTGCTCAACGCCTCCTAGCTGGGAACTCTCCTTGAGAAACACTACTCTTTTACGGTATTTGTAGTAACACGCAATCATCTAGAACGCAGTGCCACAAATCCAGAACGTTGTTTCACCATCATGTAAGAACAAGAACAAAGAATACTTACTTTCCTTCTTTCTTTGTTATGTGCATTTTTTTTTTAACACTTTGACTATTAAATTTGTATTTCTCAATAGGCCTAATGGTAATATATCGCCTCAGAAAAAAATATATAAAGCGAAATCTATGTCATAGTTGAAAATACTTCACATTTACGCCTTATTAACGGAATTAAATGTTCGTTGAAATATAGTTTAAAATTTAATATTTTTTCAACATGCAAATGAGAACATGAGAAACATAGCTAATTTCATTCTACTCCCTTTTAAGCACATTTTTATGCAATTAACTTGGAAAGATAATCACTAATATACAAGTTAAAAACACGTCATGTTAACGTTCTATCAACGAAATAAAATTTTCGTTGAAATATAGATTGAAATTGAACGTGTTTTCAACATGCAAAAGAGGAATCAAAGTATTATAACAGTTAATGGCATTAAATCAGCTTTTAATTAATTTTTTTATTAGATTAGAAAGAATTCCATAAAATGAAACCGTAGTTGAAAATAACAGTTTAATTCACGTTGAACTAACATCTTATCAACAATATCAAGTCTTTGTTGAAATATGGTTTAAAATTAAACGTACTTTTTCAAGCGGAAACGGTTAATCAACGAAATAAACAAAAAATCAACTTTCAAAACCCGTTTCTGTACTACTGGTGAATGGAGGATTTCTACTGTTCAGATTGCCTTTTGGTTTCTGGTTAGAAGGAGTAATAAACATTTCATCCGTTGCAATAATGTGGTCACAGGATCCAACACCTGCCCAATGGTGGCACGGTTTATTGTGAGACTATCACTGGAAGTTGCCTTTTCTTCTACATTCAGCTGTCAATGTGAACTGATATCTTGAACAGATCGCCTTCCACGATACAAGAGATCTTTTCGAAGGTGATGGCAACAACTTGACATCCAGAATTTTAACCTCCTCTTCCATAAAGTTCCCATCAGTAAATTTTCGAGTCAATTTCCCAACAGTGGAGTTAGTAAGGGCATTTTCCTCAGAAACATCCCTTAACTGATTATCGACTGCTTTTTTTACCACATATATATGAACACTTGATTACAGGATGCTGTTTGTTCATTAAAATGCATCGTTTCAGAGCAGTGTCAGAAACAGCTTTTTGGTATGCATTATGTAAGACATACAGATTTAACAATCTCAATGAAGAATGGTTTCGAAGAATGGTGACTTAGATTAACGAATACTTTGAAGAGTTACATCTAGTCTTCAATAAGTGAAACGGGAGGGAAACAGTAAAAGAAACTAAATATAAAGTTTCTCTATACTCTAGAAAAGGCAGCTTTCGCTATTATTGAAGTCATAACTCGTGACGAAATAAGAATACGTAATTAATGATGTAAATTAGGCACAAAAAGAGAAGAGCTCATTCGCAAACCAGACATACCGGGAAGGACATGAAGAAAAACACCCATCATTTCTTTAAAGCTACGAGCGAAGGCTTAGAGTACTTAATGCTTGGAGTCCTCAAGCAGTACCGTTGCGAGCGCGGGACAGGAATTACATTCCGCAAGTTCTTCCAAAGGACACTTTTAGAGGCTTTATCGCTTTTAAAATTTCATCCCAAGCATGCTTCGCTTGATTACTTGAAAGAACAAGAAGAGTTAGTGTCTCGTTTCCTTTTTTCATGGAATGAACTTAGTAATGAACATTTTCCAGGGATAAAGAATGCGGAGGTAAAAGAAACACAAAATATATTGCTATGTTGTCTAATGGACACGAATTCTTTGAAACTAGAAAAGACAGGAAGGATGTATGAAATTGTTGTGAATAGCCTATAAACACAAGTACAAAGACGAAGAGGGATTTTTACCTAATATCATTAGTGACCAAGAATTCATGGGACTGCCTACAGCATGCTCGACAATTAAAATGATGTGTATAAAATTCGTATGAAAGTTGGAAAGAAATTTAAAAATTATATAAAAACCCGTCTCAGGTAATATTGTCAGAGACTTTTGTGGTGTATTGTTCTGTGAATTGAAAATGAAGGTGAGGAAACAGTGAAAATTCGGGTCTTGATGTCATTGCAGACAAAGATGTATAATATGGAAATGTCTTAAAATATTATCACCAGATCAAAAATGGCCCGACAAATCATGTCCTGAGTTTAAATCTGAAGTTACTTTTGTTTCCATCTATTACGATTTAAGCTGTAGTCTGCGCTACAGAAATATAATGGCAATATATATATATCCACAACGGAGAAAAAAGTTTGTATTTGAAAAAATAAATAGTACCCAAACGAACTATTGTACCAGTCCTCGGGAAATAAATATATTTAATTATTTAACACTAAAGTATCTTTATTTACCGAGATGCCGTAGCTCAGCGTAGCATTCGGAAGGTTGATCCCAACGACCTATCATCCTGACTGAGATTTTCCAGGGTTTTCACTCAATCACACGAGACAACTGCCGGAATGGCACCCTCAACATAGGCACTGGCCGACACCTTCCCGAACTCTCTCCCCTTCCCTCTCTTTCCACGGCCTAAGCCTTAGATGCCTAAAGGCAATACATAAAATTCAAAATTACTTTTTTATTTCGACACTTCAAAATTGGGATTTAAGTTTCTTCTTTTAAAAATAACTAGAATCTAAAGATGTGCTGGCATGTGTTGAACATCAAATAAGTCTCTAACTTACTGGCATCTGCCTTGGTGCTTCAAAGTTTTTCTATGTAGTTTGCCGGTCCGTGAGTATAAAAAGTTTGAAAATCAGTGCTCTAATGCAATGTTTCTTTAACTAATTAAATTGTCTGCAAGAAAATAAGAGTATAAAGCTCGTGAACTATGATAGAAGCACAGATCCCACTTCCTTGAAGATAGATACTCTACCTATCACGCTATTTAAAAAAAATAGAACTTGAGAATACTAATATATCCTAAGTTAAAATCACACACAGAAACATCCAAGCGCTATGCAGGATTCGAACTCATGATCTTGGAGTCAATGAGCTAGATCACTAACCCGTTACACCACCTCGATTAGCATCGCTATGGTACCACCTACCCGACATCCTAACTGTTTCTGAAAACATAAAATCCGAGAGAGAAATTTAATTTTTTATAACCAATAATACCGTATTACAAATAATATAAATATACGTGTATATTAATTACTTATGTTTGTTAATTGCAAACTTAGAATATTAGTTAACAACTCTATAGTACTTGGTTCTGCTTTTAATCTTGTGCGGAATATATTGTGTTTGCAACAAATGAATGAGTGACATAGAAATTAATTTAAATAGTATTGTGACATGTGTCAAACAACAATCTTCGTGAACGAACCGGTTCTGAATTTTAGAATGAATTTACTGCACAGGTTATTGCTGCAGTGTGTAAACAAAAGTCTTCATGTGTTATTGATTATTGTTCTTAAATGTACAGTAGGTCTTATTCCGTGGTAATTTTGAGCTTCTGTGTGGTAAAGATGTGTAAGTTATAACAGTATTCTGTATACCAGCGGAACTTGCAGAACATTTACTAGCACGTCGTATTCTGGTGGGTAGCACATCGTGCTGTAAACTCGCTGAACAGTCTTCAGTTCTTGCTGTCTGCCGTAACAATTGTTTACTCGTGTCAATAAAATTAGTTTGGACATTTTTTTCTTTAGCACAAATAAATTTGTTTCAGCCATATTTGATTATTTTTTTTTGTCAACCAAAAACAAAGACTTTTATCTGTTGTTAAGTAATAAGGCCACTAAAACATGATTTAAGAAATAACATCCAAGTGACCACAAACAATCAATAAACATCAAGACACAAAAGTATTAAATTAATGCAAAACAAATTTCTAGTAACTGAAGGTAAACTGATATATCTTCATTGTTGTTGGTATCACTCTAAACCCCTCACAAAAAAATATAATTTTTCACCAAGTTCCGAGTGAATTAACCTTAACGAATTCGTATACGTATAACGTAATTTGAGTTGAAACGAGTCCGTAAATCAAGTTTTGGACTAGATCATCGAGTCTATACTTGACGCGGTATGATCCGACGACCCGGTTTCGACCCGAAGATCCAACTTGACCCTATGACCTGGCCTGATCCTACGACCCATCCTTCCATCGGCCTGACCCAGTATCGCACCAGAAGTAAAGGTAGAGAGAAATGAGGAGATGTCATACTTTAGAGAGACAATTTTATTTTGATAAACGACCTAGGTAAGGAAATATATTCAAGCCTCTCTAAACTAAACAGAAATTTCTATGTCATAGCAACACGATCTTCTGTCCATCTTTAATAAAGAAAACCCAGACATCTGACAAGGCGTATCTATACATAAATGAACACAAAAATAACCGAAGCTTTGCAGTTTCAAAGACATAACAAATTCTTCTGAAACCTATGCTTCTACCGCATCAGGTTTTAATGTACTTCTATCTATTTGTGTGATTTTTCCAAAGCTTGAAAAGTATGTCTCATATCCTAAGATGAAGCTGGAAAGACAAGTATTCTTCAGGCAACTTCACTCCATATAAGAAATTTCTGCTTCACCGCATCATCTTTTGCACCAAGCAGTTGTGTAATGAAGTCACTGGGATAAGGTTTTCGACGGATCTCCGGGGCGCCTATCCCGGGTTAGGCCAGGCCACCAGGGGCCTCTTTCATGAAAGAACGTTGCAACTCTTCACTCCTCGTTTTGCACTTTTACTTGGGTTATCTGTTTTATGAACAAAAATATGCAAAGTAATCTTGAAGAGTGAAAAGTGCAGACTGTAGAGCGAAGAGTTTATGATACATTCCATCTCGGGTACTCTGCACTTTATCCCTTCACTCTTCGAAAAGTGCAAAGTGAAGAGGAAACGCGTTTCTTCATATTTTTTATTGACTCTGCATATCAAACTCTTCAAGGATATATTTTGCAAATTGCACAATGTAAACAAAGCTGGAGCTTGGAAATCCCAAAATGTCCTCAAAGAAGGTTGAAACAAAACCTAAGAAATGCGCAGTTCTACAGATAATCATAGAACAAAGGAATAAATTGTTTGAACCTCTCTCTTCAAGAATAACAAACGATAAAAACGTAGAGGCTCGACAGAAGGTGCCAGGAAGGGCAAAATCAGTTGGCCTAGCAAACGACATCCGAGATTGTAAGTTTGTAAGGATCAAATTGTTCAGCGTCTGTAAAAGTCGCACGTTGGTAAGTAATGTTTTATGTTATCAGTGTTTCATTATTTGGTTTGAGTAGAGTATATGCACTTTGCAGTTCAATTGGTGAGGTTCCTTTTACATAATCAAAAATGTTGTGCTGCAGTTTCGTAGTTGGTGGTCACTCGAACATCCAGTTTATATTGGTTAAGTCAAAACTATTTTCAATTCTTATTAGTTTTTTTTTCATTATTTCTGGTTACGTGCACTTCTATACACACCTAGCGACAACCAGTAATAAAAAAGCGTTAAGAAAACCCATATGTTGTATTAGTTTCTCGAATACTCACCCTAGTTGATCAAGAGACAGAATCATGGCGCCATGTGGAGGATTACTAATTGTGACACGTTGTTTTATATATACTGCCACAAAACACGGTCAACATCTCGAGAGAGCGATATCGAGTGAAGAGGGGTTATTTAAAGCCGGTTAGTTTTTTATTATTATTATTATACGCGATGCACATCACTGTCACGCACTTTCCACCCTAAGCCGCAAGAATGTAGTTCTCACTTCACAGCAATAGTTATCCCTAACAAGCGCACGTACATCTCGCTTTCGCTTCGTTTAACCCTCGTCTTATGTTTCCAAGTCCAACAAGTTATTAAAAAATGTTTATACTAAAGAAACCGTGAAGTGATTACAATGAAGCAGACTGTCAAGATGCTATATATATTTAATGTTTACGTCTTGTGCAGTCATTGCAGTTGTTACCCC
>JAGDQP010036130.1:648-19213 GCA_022664845.1 Lepisma saccharinum | reverse complement strand
ATATCTGTTATGTATAAATACATATATTCATATATTTAGAAATAGGAAAATAAGTATCGGTAGATAAAAAAATATTTTTACTCTAAGTAAGAAAAAATCTTTCATATCTCGTATGAATCTTCACCGTTTTTTCGTGTTTAGATATTCAACAAAAGTTTGCATGCAAATCAAAAAACATTCTTACCCTCTGTTTCTAAAACCTCTCTCTTCCAAGAACACAAGGTTTCCACATAGTTACTTCTTCACATCTTAACAAACTCTGCGAAAAATTAAGGAAACTATCAGGCACGAGCCGAAAAGACCAACAGATGGCGTGATCTCTTACGTAGAAACAATTAAGATATCTGGTCAGACACAATTTCCCCCACATTCCTGTCTCTCACGATTTAAGGTGTTCCCTCGTCTTAAGGGGTTAATAGGTTACTTTTTAATAATATAACATGCCAGATGTGAGGTTTTAATTCGTGAAAGTGTCACTTTCGTCAAAATTAATGGTCTAAATTCTAAAATAATGTGCCCCAGGTCATCTACTTCCTCTCATGTAGTAGCAACTATCTAATGCGTTTTGATTAATTAGCGGATTTACTGATTGGAGGGAAGGGGAAAAAGGAAAGAGAAGTATTTTTTTAAATTTTAAAGAGAATAATAAGTGGGGAAACTTTTCTCTATATCTGTCACTTGCTTTGGCTCATTTAGCTTCTCTCTAAACCAATGTTTCCCAACCTTTTGCAGGCTGCGGACCCCTTGATTACTTACTAGTTTTTTTGCGAACCCCTGCTCCTACAATCAAGGAAAACATCATACATAAAATAGCAGTAGATCTTTTTGCGTTATCTATAGTTTAAAAAAGATGTACAATTTCAATACATGAAAGTACAATTGAATACACTTTGCTAACAATACTGCAATACGCCAATTAATATCAATAATAGTAAAAACTATTGAGTTTGTTTGCTTACTATTTTTCAATGTGATGACAGTAGTTTTGTGTCTGTCAGCATTTTCATATGTGGCTTCAAAGTATAGATATTTACAGGCGCAGATCTGGTTGAATATCAAGTCTCTTTCCGTACTTATCTTTCATACAAACAAGTACAGAAAATGTTGACTCACACAAATAGTCCCGAAAGACATCAGATGTGAAATTTCCTTTCTTGGAACATCAGGATAAAAAGACCGTGGATAAATCCAAAAGTCTACCATTTCTAGTAAACACAAACTGGGAAATATCATCTTCAAGAAGCAATCGCAGGACAACTCAATAAGCTGGTCTTCATTTGGTGACAACTAATTTTTATTGTTTAGGAAGATGATTCTTCATCCAATTGTTTTTCTCGTGAGGAACCGGAATTTAATCTCTCAGCTGAGAATAAAAAGAAAGCAAATGCTCCTTCATGTTCCCAAATTTTCATTCGAAAGTTTTGTTTCACTTGCCGACAGAAAATCGTTCAGCTTGGAAAAGGAGTCGTATTCCTTACTCTCGATTCGGAGAGCTCAACGTGAAGCTTGAAGTCCTTTAGTTTTGGTTCTAATTTTGTATCAACCAGAAAAAGTCTCCCCTCATCACGACCTCGAATAAGAGAGTCAGGACTCTTCCACGAGATAGCCAGCTTACTTCAAAATGTAATGCTCGTGATCTCGTCCCGTCTCGTTACACAATGCAGTGATTTTTTTTAGTTAAGGGAGATTCTGGCGATAACTAAAGGGCTGCAAATGGTGGTGATAGGTCTTCATGTTTCTGTCGTCAAATTCACGTCCCTCCTTTTAACTTCTCTTGAGCTTCAACAAAATAGTTTGGATGAATCGCCACTCCACGACAAAACCGATAAAAGAGTCGAAAACAATTAACAGAAATTCAGACTATTTCCTTGTTTTCAATTATGGTACACGGCCTACACAGGGCTTACAAACCAAGAAATTTTGTACAGTTTATTTGTATTTAAAAAATGGGTTTCTACTCGTAAAGACAACTAACCTCTCAGAAAATGTTGATACAAAAGCTCAAAAAATTAAGTTATAGCTGTTTTAAGAATATGAAACACACGGGAGTGAATGAGGGAATTGGTCTTTAATGTGCGTTTTGCGAGAAATCACCCTTCATCCACATCCCCCCTCTTTTCCCTGTACGTTTCATATCAGACCATTACATGTTGTTCATTCACTTTATTTACTGTATTGCTTTGGGTTTGTTGAGTTCGATTTTAACTTGGCTTTCGTGGTCTTCATAAAAGGAAATCTGTATAATAAGACGTAAATATCGGAAAGTAAATTCTCGTTACATGACAAAGTATTGTGGACACCTTACATGCTTGTCACGGACCCCTGGGGGTCCGCGGACCCCAGGTTGGGAAACACTGTCTAAACAATTATTGAAAGCCTATGGTTTTGCGGTTTTCAAACCAGCAGTGAGGGAGGCAACCGAATTCAAGCCTTACTGTCCATTGTTTTGATTTAGTTTTTTTTTTCAAGTTTTTTCGAGTGTGATGATCGATAACATCGTTATTCCTTACCTAATCTAATCTAGTGTAAATTCTTAATTTAGATTCAATACATTATCAAGTATATCATGTTCATATTAAAGAATGATACTATATTAATCATAAAACAATGTAAATATATGCTTCAATCACCTAATATGTACACCAAAAACCTGCTGGCAGTTTGATAATTGATTATTTCACATATCGATACCCTTGACCATTGCATGCGCCATGCTGATCATTGATTATTTTATTTAGCATATTAATACTATTGACCCTTGCATAGGGTATACACTGCATGGACAAAAATGGTACCATATTGATCAAATTCATTATTTATTATATTAATATCGTCGGGGGCACTGTATAAATCACAGTTATTAGTATAATTTAAGGTATTCATACAACGTAGGCGGCAAGCACTTACAGAAAAAACTCGACCGTAAAAAATCGGTTAACGCACTCAACGCAAGCGTGCATGAAAACGCGGCCTAAGAAGATCCTGGTTATTGCAGGATGAGAAAATAAAATTGGTTTGCTTTTGGGGTTTAATTTATAAAATCAGTGGAAATTTTTGGATTACTGTGTTCGGGCATGTAGTTATTGTAATCTAAACGGGGGCAGAAATGCAGGAAACTAAGCGAGTGGTTCAGGACAAACCCAATTTTCCTGAGGATTGCAGTACTTTACTACTATCCCATGTGAATTGATTTGATCTAGTTTCGAGTTCAGGTAAGCCTGACCCAGCTAATAATGACTATGTTGAAGAACAAGTCTTAATCTCAGAATTCCAATGAAAACTGGTGTCGTTTTGGAGAAGTTATTCTATCAGGCATCGGGAACCATAGAATGACGCCAAGAAGGCGGGAATAGCCAAATCTAAGGTGCGACGAATGCCTAATCCTCCAAAACTGGCTGGGAGAAAAGCCTGAAGCCATGCGTGATGAGGAAAGAAACAACTGAGTATGGATTCTAAACCAGATTTAATGGTGTTATTGTTACGTTCGAGTAGATCTTCTCTCCAAGAATCCGAACTACGCAGAAAATATAATAATCTTGGTATGGTGAAAGAAGATCTTAATAAATAAAATTCTGAATGAGCGGAGTTTGATGAAAAACGTGAAAAATACATATCAAGTTCGGCTATTTTCTCAATTAATAAGGATCTTTTTGCTTCACTAGAAAGGGCAGCACCTAGAAGAAAATCATTTGACGGAGACATTAAGCCTGGAGCCACTTCGTTGAACATTGTGAGAAATATGTGTGTTTGTTCTATTGTTGTTTCCAGAAAGCTAATCTCACATTTATGAAAATTAAGGTCAATACCAATTGTAATTGCCTTCTTATGGATATTCTTTAATGTATTTAATATAATATCCGGGTCTCCGACTATGGTTCCGTCATCTAAGCACCATATATTCAAGTCAGTATTGATATTATTGACAATAGGTTGAAGAGTTATTGCAAATAATGCAGGTCCTAAAGGGTCCCCCTGCTATATTCCTCTTTGAGATCCTTACCATAAAATAAATAGCTGGCTGGAGCATAACTTTGTAACACATATGTATAGATGGATGAAAGATTATCCTTGACTACTGCGATCATTGCTTGCCTGTCTATTTCATTGAAAGCATTTTTGAAATCAATCTTGAGGGAGGCTTTAGGGTTACGGTGAGGGTATGAATAATATATGCGGACAGTATGTGCAGCAGCTTCTGCTCCATGTTGAATGCTTATTCCAAGTTGATGTGGAGAAAGGTGCTGAATTAGCTGACTTTTAGTTCTTCCGCATATAATTTTAGAAGAAAGTCTTCTCCATAAGTTCCCTATAGCGATTGGTCTAATGCGTCCACATTTCTTTTTCAGTGCTATAAGAGAAGCTCCGAAGAAAAATGGTCTTATTTCTATGGGCACATGTCCTGATAAGATCAAAGAAAGAAACTCGCAAGTAATCTTGGTAAGACGATCTTTATATTCTTGAATATTATAAAGTATTAAGTCCTTGAGGATTGAAGGACGCATGTCTCTAGCTGAACCACAAGGAATTGATTTAAGCGCCTTAAGAAACTCGTCTGATGTAACTTTATTAAAATCAATATTATTATCTATTAAGTTAAGAGGAGCAAATGGATAAGGGCGCGGATGTGTTTTTCTTTTAAAGCCCTCAAAATGGTGGAGTCTGATGGAGCGAAGCTGTCTTCAGAAATTATAACTTTGACAGCACCATGTTTTTCGCCATCAGAAAGTTTATTTTCAATATGTTTGATCAAGACATTGTTGGATGATTTGTTAACAGTTTTATTATGTTTGTATTTATTTGACATGTCAGTCAATGGATTAGTTATATCATCATGAGAACCACTGGACCAAAGTTTAATTCTCTGTTTCACCCATGTGGTTTGATTAGAGATTTTTGCGGATCGTGAAGGCATATTGAGAGTCATATATGGGAAGAATAAAAGTTCAGTCCAGTGTTCGATATTATTAGATGTCACAAACTTCTGAAGAATTTCAATAAGAGCCTCAGCCATAGCATTTCTTGCTCCTCGAGGCACTCTTCCGAGAATGGGCACTGACGACTTAAACCTTTCCAAACTATCACTAAGTTTAGAACTTAGAGTAGTTTGACCTGGAATACTGCCACTTGGAAGTAAGTCATGAGGAAAGGAAATTTGATTAGGTGAACATTTAGCGCTAGGCACAGATGCTCTCTTTTCCTTGGTAGTGTCATTGCGACATTTGCCGTTGTGTATCATTAGTCATCTAGAATTAAGAAAATATTTATTACAGTTTGAGCAGAGGAAATCCCTGAAATGTATGCTAATTAATGTGAAATTTAGACTAAGTCCAGTGAATGAAGGAAAGGCATATTGCCTATCGTTGTAAATATTAAAAAGCGAATTGTAAATAGTTTGTTTCTGTGCGTAAACTAAAGTTGAATTTTATAAAATTAGAATATTTCTATGAATATGGTAAATGTTTTCATCTACTTAACTTTCATCGTTGAAGTTCTCTTCCGATTTACAGTTTTATATAGATATTATTACTAGAGTATGAAGTGCTGATTGTTTCCTAAGCCGTATATTGAAGATAAAAAGGAATGAATGATGTGCATTTTTATTCTTATTTAATTGTTTATGATACGGATGAAAAACCTTTACAGAGCTTTATATTTGTATGGTAAAGTATTACACTGAAATTGCGTTACGCCTGGTTTATATAAGGATTGGAGAAGAGAGTCCTTAATAGTTTATCATGCCTGTGTGTGTGGCGAAGACTGATGTCCTTAACGTATCAGTTAGTCTTAGATTTCGTTGAAAGTACTATTTTCCCTTATTGCTAATTTTTTTTTCGGTTCGCACAGTGATGTCACTAGTGAACGCTGCGGCAGACGCGGAACAGCTGTTAAGTGTGTTTTGGTGAGTCTTTATACGTATGTGATGCGCTAAGATCATGAACAATGTTCTGGGTAGTCTTTATAAATCTAAATCCAATTTTGAGACGAGCGTAGGCCATAGTGCTGTTACCGCCCATCCAATTCATTTCTTTTTATCTTATCTAAAGCCGATTTCTGTTGCATAGATTATGTAAAACACTCATTTATAAGACCAAAATTCATCTAAGAGGATAACGGTGACAGTGGATTGAGTGGTATGAGTCAGTTATTGTCTGCTATTGCTGCCGGTGAGAATGGAACTTCCATCTTACAAGTAACACTGTTTCAAGTGGACACTCAGAACTAGGAAAGATAATACATATTTAAAATTAGCATAAAAACTGAGTTTTGTGTAAAGTGTTAGGTGCCTTTGATCAGCAGTTGAAGAGAAATTGGCGGCAAAAGTTTTGAATAGCATTGTTATGAATATTTGGCGCCAGCTAGCAAACAGATTACAAATAATGTAGAATAGATGTGTTCGGTTCATCTTCAGTTATAAAAAATATGACAATGTATCACGTAGATACTCTGCACTGGCATGGCTGAAACTGAAAGAGAGAAGAACGTTTGATCTTCTACTGCAGTTCTACAAGGTTGTAACTCTAGGATACCTGGCTTCTATGCTGGAATCTGTGCACCTCACTCACAATATGAACACCCGCTCGAAAATCAATGCCACCCTGCGAATACCAAAGCACAAACCTCTCAGACCTATTCTAAATCCTTTGTGGTGTTCGGAATCAATCAGTTAAATAATCTTCCTTCGGTAGTTCGCACAGCTAACTCCCTAAGCAGTTTTCGAAATAAGCTTCATAGTCACTTCCTGTCACTTACTCATAGCAGTGTAAGAGAATGTTAAAGTTCAATGATTTTTTATTATTATTATTATTATTATTATTATTATTATTATTATTATTATTATTATTATTATTATTTTCTCCGCACTCGTGCTTCAGTTTGTACCTTCGATTCAAATGCGGTACATTTAATAATTTTTGTCTTTATCCTTGTATCAACTCATTTTTTTAACTTGTCATTGTGTGTATGTGTTTATGGGTGGGGGTGGGGGTGTATTTGGGGGTTGGGGTGGAGAGGGTTCTAAATTGGGCCTGTATCGATAAAGTGGGAAGGGAGAGAAAATTAGAAGAGAGATAGATTCATTAAAATATGGAAGGGTTCATGTATTACTAATATCATTGTATTCTTGTCGTAGTTGTAGGCTGTGTGTGTATTGTGTCGGTATATACAGGGTTTGTCCGGGAAGTAACGAGCCCCACTTGACTGTGAAGCGACTGTACAGCGCCGAGCGATGCTACCGGTAAAAGGGAGTGGGAGGGACCTTAAGCTTTCCAGCGGTCCCGGGGTTAGTCGCCTTCGTGCTCTCGGCATGTCAGGAAGTGCTGCGGCGTGAACCACTGTGTAGTGACCTTGTCGTACTTACAATGGAGAAAACGTTAGAGCAACGTTACGCGTTGAAATTTTGTGTGAAGCTGAACAAGACGCCAAAGGAATCTTACGACATGCTGAAGGAAGCCTTTGGGGATGACTGCATGTCATATTCACAGGGAAAGAAGTGGCACAAACCGTTCCGAGAAGGTCGGGAAAACGTAAACGACGAGGCCCGTTGCGCACGCCCCTCAACATCGCGAAAGGAGGAAAATGTCACCCGTGTGCGCGAATTGCTCAACACAAATCATTACATTAGTGTTCGTATGATGGCGGAAGTTAAACCTGCCGAAAACCGTTGTCGACGAGATTGTATCGGAAGAATTGGGCATGCGGAAAATTTGTGCAAAACTTGTGCCGAAAGTCTTGACCGACGCGCAAAAAGTCAATCGCGTGGAAACGTGTCAGGAACTGAAAGAACTTTCTGAGGATGATCCCAATTTCCTGGACAACGTAATCACTGGTGATGAGTCATGGATTTTTTAATATGATGCGGAATCCAAGAGGCAAAGCTACGAATGGCACACGCTATCGTCACTGCGCCAGAAGAAAGCTCGAATGAGCTAATCCAAAGTCAAGTCCATGGTCATTGTCTCTTTTTATGCAAAAGGAATCGTGCACCACGAGTTTGTCCCCGCTGGCCAGACTGTCACTGCTCAATATTACAAGGGAGTGCTTCAGAGACTGAACGCCAGGGTCACCAGAGTCCGAAAGGAGCTCCAAGGGTCATGGAAACAGCATCATGACAATGCGCCCTCTCATAACTCCTTTGTTGTGACATCCTACCTGACCCGGATCGGCGTAGCAACGGTTCACCACCCACCCTACAGTCCCGACCTAGCCCGGCGGACTTCTTTTTCTTCCTTCGATTGAAACGGGTACTTAAAGGACATCGTCTGGGCACTGTGGAGAACATCCAAGCAACCACGACGGCTCTTCTAAAGGACATCAAGGCCGAGGACTTTCAAGAGGCATATACAGCATGGGCATCGCGCTGGCAAAAGTGTATTGATGCGGTATGTACTTTGAGGAGTATTAAGTTTTTGTATGTGTACGATCAATAAATTTTGAGAGAAAAAATTAGGCTTGTTACTTTCCGGACAAACCCTGTATGTTCTATTAACTTAGGATTTTGTATTTATGTGTATTTCTCTTCTGATATGTAAATTATGTACCATGGTTAAGTGGAAGACAAGGCTATCAGCCTTAACTTTTGCCATGTAAAATAAAAGTCTAATAATAATAATAATAGTTACACTCTATACCGTGCACTACGATGACAGTCAAACGACACTGATAGCTGCACGTCGCCATAGTCACCAGAGACCCACACTGGTACAAATGTAGAATTGGGTAGAATCTGTAGAATGGCACACGAATAATAGCGAGCAAACATATTGATTGGGCACACAAAGTTATGATTTTCTTCCTGCGTCATGATTACAATGTCAAAATATGTGCGCATGCAAAGTTTGGCAATCCGAGCACAATTGGTTCGGGAGATATTGATGATACAATAAAGCACAAATTCATATCGATAGGGCACTATACTCAGGAACAATTTACATGCGTTTAGGTTTCATTTCCGTCGTTACTTCGAGAAGAAATGGGTGTTTCCAGGTTATTATACGAGTATCATTATTCAATGCTAGCACCACATACCCTTATCTCTCAGAATATTACGTTTCCGAAAAAATAACTACAGAAACGTACTTCCCGTAAAATTCTAGCACAGAATGACATATTACACGACCTCCTTCCTATTTAAGAAAATCAAACGAGATTCAATATGGCAACCATGAAGAATATACCCTCCACAAGGTAGCGCCTTCCACCCAGTAGCCAATACTATGTATTTGCTTTCCATTTCTTTCAGCAATTTAAAAGTATAACTGTATTTTAACACTTTTATATCATGTTGTATCAGCAATATCTCCCAAACCAATTGCGCTCAGCTTGCGAAACTTTGCATGTGCACATATTTTGACATCCTAATTAAAAAAATCATAACTTTTTTCTGCCCCATCAGTATGTTTGCTTGTTATCATTCGTGTGCCATTCTACGGACTCTACCCAATTCTACACTTGTACCAGTGTGGGTCTCTGGCATAGAGTTATAAAACTCCACTAGAGGCAGGGTTGGCGCTACCGTCTACGTGTGTTTTAATTCCAAGCGTTGCGCAAGTTGAACATTCAACTGTTTCTCTGTTTGTTAGGCACGAAGGAAACAGCGAGCCGTGCGCTGCCTGGTATTATATCATTTGTATGTGCCACGCACGATCTTCTTGTGAAGAAAAACATTTGAAAATTCGCATTCGAGTTTACCTTAGTTAACTTCAACACGTAAGATACAAACAATTCCTAGTTAAATTGATCAATATAAGGTATAATTTAATATAAAAATCACATATAAAACGTTCTTGATAAATATTATTTTTGTTCTTTGAAAAGATTCTTTTGATATTTTTTTTAAATTTTATTAATGGCCTTTAGGCATCTAAGGCTCAGGGGAGGGGAGGGGAAGGATTCGGGAAGATGTTGGCCAGGGCCTATGTTCAAGATGCCATCCCCGTTTCTATTTGTTAAATATAATGTTGACACTTAGAGGAATAACTTATTTAAAAAAAACATTAGATGTATATTTAAAAATATTATACAGCATTAGGGATTCAACGCAAGTGACATGAATATTACACACAAAAAATACTAATGCTGTAATTTGTACAACCAACGGTTTACCTGCATGAATTTAGAAAGAAGATTATAAATTTGAAAATAAGGTATGGCCACCGGTCGTCGGATATACACTAGTAGTCGGCAATTTTCACATAAATATCATTGAAACAAGACGTATATCATTAAAATGAACATAAAATTATCTCGAGTTTTCGGACAGCTTTAACTTGATATTTAAGTTCTACCATCTATCGAAAGTAACATTATATAGATAAAAAAAAAAGAAAAGGAAGAAAAGAACTGGCTTCCCTGGTGAGTTTAGAAGATGGCCGAAAAGTTATTTAACAATGAAGAAGAATGTCTTTAAATTTAGGGTAAAAGTCTTTGTTTTAAAACTAAAAACGACCTTGTTTGTTCTAGCTTTTCAAATGTTATGTTCTGACTTTATATCATAAACAATGCGAATAGTCATGTCTATTAAGTATATTACTGTGTCCGACTTCAGGTATATAAGGTATATAGAATTTACGAGTTTTCCTCTTACCGAGTACCGACCCGGGTGACCGATAAGAAGCTTTTCTTATCTATTTTTGTTGCGATGTTAAATTTGTTTCTATTGTTCTTAATAGTTCCTGGTTCGATTCCCAGAGGGCACACAAGTGGTTCGGAATCCACATTAAACTGTAGATCCCGTCCTTAAAATGCCATCTTCATGCGATGGAAGGCAATGGCAAATCACAATCGGTTCACCTAGCTTTGGGATCTTCAGGTCAAGAGCTAGCTACCTTCGGGCAGAGCACTCATTATCATCATCATCATTGTTCCTAATAATTTAACAACTCTTTTCAACAGCACATTTCTTACCGAGCCGGCGTGGCTCAGTGGTAGAGCGTTGGTATAGCATTCGGGACCTCATGAGTTCGATTCCAGCGGCCGAACATCCTGACTGACAAGGAAAGTAACAATGAGCTCATATCGAAACCTACAGTAAAATTTCACGCAGAGAAAGGAAGTCCCACAGAAAGACCATACACAAAAGATCAGCTGCTCTTTTGAACTGGAAATACCCGAAATGGCATGTTGAAATGTCGCTCACCACTGTCGGCAAGTGCACAACAATAAGTGCATTACCACCCCTTGTAAACTGTGTGTTAATGAGAAAAAGTGAATAACAACAACGTGGGTACATACTAGACCTAGGGGGAAGTCGTATGGTAGGGTGGACCTTGATGGCGGCCATCTTGAAATCCTCCATCTTGAATCAGACAGAAATTTTGTAACTAGAAAGCATAGCGTGCGACAACTCATTTTAATAGCAAATGTTCTCACCAATCCAATGTTATGCCTATTTTTGCTCTATCGTTAACCAGTACGAAGTTAGGGCTGTTGTGATTGTGTACCAAACGTCAATACGTCGCTCTCTTAAATGGGTAACATGCTAATTTACACCGCATGTCCAGTTAGCACTTTGCTGAAGGTTGGGCGAGACTTGGAATGCAAAATGGCTAACAATAAACGGGAATGGAGAACATATTGAACAATCCCTTGAAGCGTTCGTTATCGTTGGTTTTCTTACCTCTTTTGCTTAGTGCACATTAAAAACAGGTCTAACTTCGTACTGGTTAACGATAGAGCAAAAATAGACATACAATTGGATTGGTGAGAACATTTGCTATTAAAATGAGGTGTTACACGCTATGCTTTCTAGTTACAAAACTTGTGTCTGATTCAAGATGGCGGAATTTAAGATGGTCGCCGTCACGTTCCCCCTTATCATGGACTTTCTTCTCGACTTCATATATATCCATCATGTTGTTATTGACTTATTATCATTTACACGCAGTTTAGAAGGTGTCGTATTGTAAGAGACTTGTGCACAACGGAAACATAAACAATTAATATACCTGAAACATTTTTCCACCTGCGCATATCTTAAAACTAACGTCACCATTGTTTTTCTGATTAAATTCAAGCCCAAAATCATGTATCACATTACCCTATCCCTATTTAAAAAAAACTTGACCTGAATCAAGATGGCGGATTTCAAGATGGCTGCCGTCAAGGTCCACCCTACCATACGACTTGCTCCTAGGTCTAGTATGTACCCACGTTGTTGTTATTCACTTTTTCTCATTAACACGCAGTTTACAAGGGGTGGTAATGCACTTATTATTGTGCACTTGCCGACAGTGGTGATAGACATTTCAACTTTTCAACATGCCATTTCGGGTATTTCCAGTTCGGAAGAGCAACTGATTTTTTGTGTATGGCCTTTCTGTGGGACTTCCTTTCTCTGCGTAAAATTTTACTGTAGGTTTCGATATGAGCTCGTTGTTACTTCCCTTGTGAGTTTTTTTTAAGATTTTTTTTTGCTCAGGCACACCAGGCAACGCAGGGATGGCACCTTCAACATAAGCCCTGGCCGACATCTTCCCGAATCATTTTCCCTCCCCTATCCCGACCTGAGCCCTAGGTACACTCATGCTCAAAAAAATTTTTCGCATGTCTTTATTTGACAGTTTTTGACAAATAATATTTTTCTCCTTGAATTCTGGAGTTCGCTTAATTGTTAAACATGTGAAGTATATAAAAACGAATATTTCCTGAAATTTTGTCACAAAAATATTAATAAATAATAAAATTATAACGAAAAAACAGAAACATGAAAAAATGATCGAAAAAAATTGTCCAAAAGTGAGAGATTTGGCAACATAGGGAAATTGACGGGGAAATTCAGAGGAAAGAAGGGATATTTCTCTTGGCTCTATGAAACAGTGTATATCTTTAGTATTACCAGCAACTGAGATTACAGACAATGTTCTTTTAAATAAAATATTACACAAACAAAAGTTACAGATACAACATATGCATTGCATAATCATGTAGCATAAGCTATTATATCCACGAGAAGGGGTAAAGAAAGACACAATATTGGTTTGAAATTTCGAAGTGAAGACTGTCATTCAATGCTGTGTTAATAAACGCTAATGGAAGTTCAGCAGAGCATCGCCATCTGTGGCGTAGTGGTTAAGCTTGTCGACCGTAATGCAAAGGATTGTCAGTTCAAGTCATCTCTCTGCCCTGATTTTTTTTTTGTAATGCAAAACGGCGTGATTAATTTACTTAAATTATATTATCCTTAGTATTAACTAACTATTGATAGGACGATTTTCATTACGTTACGAGTGAGGGGAAAATCGTCAGAAAAGATAACTTCTTGTCTGCTAATTTCAATGAAGCAAGAGAAATATGCGGTTAAATGTATTCTCTTCATGAATTTATTGAATTAAATTTTATTCATGGCGATTCGGGCCTTGATAGTAGGATGACTGGACTTCCTGTTTTAACTGGACTATCCTTTTTTGTCATGTGTCCCGTGTCCCCGCAAATTATTAACAAGACAGCAGATGTCCCTTTATTGCTACAAAGAAGTTGTCAATCTGTTCACTTAACTTTTTTTCGCAAATAACTCCCAACAATTGCTTGGCAGTATGATACCATGCTTTATGTTGTCTTAGTAGTTCCTAATTTGGAAGTTTTCGAGTGACGGGCAGAGTGGTTGAGTAAGGATTCACAGCACTTGGTGCTTAAGCCTGAAACAGATCCCCGCCATTATTACCCCATTAATTTCCCTGAACTGCTTTAAATAATCCTTTTATTTCACTTCAAGTGTATTTTAAAGGATGGACTTCTTTGTTTAGAAAAAAAAAATTGAATGAAAAACCTTTAATTAAGCTTGAACTTTTGATTTTCTTGAAATACTAATTAATATTTGGTTCAGTATTATACTCAGATCCTTGAGAAAGACGTTACACATTATATTTGTTCTTCACAACTGTGTAAAATACTTTGTGTTGATGGATATTTAACATTATTTTGATGATGTTAAGCAAACCATTCATGTTTGCGGAATACCGAATTTAAAATTGGCAACATGACTCATACAGTCTTGAATCACAGAAAAAGGCTCGAACGATAAGACTTGGCTAGATTTGAGAAACGAAACATTGGCTACAGTTGACTGACTCGCTGCCTCACTAACAACACAAGCTATACTCCGTGACGTAATGTTACCAGAGCAGAGCAAAAGGCTTAGAGCTTTCAGACCTTTCAACAGTGAATTCCTGTATCTAGCTAGATTGATGTTACGATTGAGGTTCGAACCCCTCGGAACGCACATACACTTTTTTTCGTTAAATCTTTTTTACTTGTTTGTGTTATTATTTAGTTCTCATGTTTTAGTTTTGAATGAGCTTGTTCTATGGTTCTACATGTATGGCCTGTTTTATGTTTTCTCAATTTAGTAAATTACAAGGCGTAAATGAATCTTGTGCACATGAGATTTCATTAAAATACCAAATTATGCTTTATCAGTTACTAGCTGATTTGCCCACCCGTTGGTGTGGGGTGAATAAAATATGTTCACAACAGTCATCAGGACTGTCACCAATACTCACTTCCTGTGGGGGGGGGTCCCTAACTTTGGGAGTTTTGTGGGGCTGCGCCTCCTTTATCGTAGCCGGACTTTCCGGGCTGCGCCCCCATGTGCAGATCTGCTACAGCTGTTATTACTACTATTATTCAATTGATTTTTATGACCTTCAGACATCTAAGGCTCAGGTAGACTACTACTACCCAGCAAACCAAATGTCGGCCAAGGTGTAGGGGATTTTGGTCGGGCCGGTGTAGGGGATAGGAAGAACCCAAACTATTAGCCGGAAAATGGTTGGGGGAAGGTCGGCGTGCAGCCACAAGTGACGTTTTGTCGTCGGACCGTTTGTTGACTGCCGTCGGCCTCTGACTTGCCGGCATAGAGGCGAAACCACGACCATCCCCAGCACTTGAAGGTGGGAAAAGGATGGGGCCTCGTTCATTGCCTTAGGTCGGGGAAAGGCGGCTCCCTGTCCATTTGCTGATGGTCGAGAAAAGAACGCGGCACCATCTAATCTTGATGGTCGTGAAATAAACGGAGCCCCGCCCACTTTTTGCTGGTCGGGAAAAGGTTGGAGGTCCGGCCATTTTCCCACCATTTTAATCTGGAATTTATGTATAAAGTATCATCATTCCGTTGTAAAAGATTTCTGCCGGCAGGTCTAGAATATAGAAAGGAGAGCCTATTCGACGCATCCCAGCTCAGCTGGAGTGGCGCTGATGGTTTTTGTGTTCATTTTGTATTTTATAATTCACAATTATCAAATGAAATGTCGCAACGTAGAGATCGCCATTGGATGCTGAGCATAACTCAGGGTTTCTCAACCTAGGGGTCGCGATATGTGTACAAGGGGTCGCGAGGGCAGGAGGAAATATAAATTTAACGAGAATTTTGTGGGTTCAATTAATTCATATTAAAGAAAGTATTTTATTTTGCTTGATGTTTTTATCATTACTAAAGATAATGTAGTTTTTTAATAGTTTTTGGATGATATAATTAGGATATTTATTATAAAATATAGGAAATAAACTGTCATTTTTTTTAATGAAAAGCAAATATACACACAATAATATAATTGTGGGTTGCCGGGTAGAAAGCATGGTAAAGGGGCGCGGAGGGTTGTGGGATGAAAAAGGTTTAGAAACGCTGGTGTAACTGATTGTGTTTGTAGTAAAAAATGCAAAAAAGGTATAAAAAAGGAAACGTCACGTAGTCGGACAAGTCTCGCTGTTAGACCTTAGCTGTTTTATACGCTTTACATTGTTACCAACCAACAAATTATTCACTTCAATTAACTGACACCAAAACATCCAGATTTTGAAAATTCAGATCGTAACCAAACTTTGTATATCGATAAAGTATCTAACAAAAACCCTACAGTTCTTCTAGAACCTGCCTTCCAGTAGGAAAGGTGTAAATGATAATTAATGAGAGAGATCTGACGTGCGGAGAGTAGTAGAAGCATTACGCTAAACTCTCCGCCCAGCAGCTCTGGTGGAACAAAATGTAGAGCCTTACGGTAGGAAACGTCCGAGATTTAAGTCCTGGCCTGGCCATGAATAACTCTCTACCTCTTGCTCCATCAGAGCTACTTGAACGAATATTTATAGTAATGCTTTACTACTTTGTACGTCAGATTTCGCTCATTAATTATCATTTTCTCATTTCCTTCTGAATGGCAGGTTATATAAAATATATTGTAGGGCATTTGTTAGATACCATAATTTATCGATATGCCAAGTTTGTTTACGATCTGAATTTTTGCCATCTGGATGTTTGGGTGTGAGTATCCTAAAAACATTTTGCAGAGAGTAATCTTGTTTAGCATTAGCCAAGGAATAACATGGTATTCTGCGTGGGCGCGAATTTCCACTCAACTTGTACTGAGAATGAGGGTATGGATATTTCTGAGATAATTTCACAATAAAAGCTCAATAGAAGTCCAGTTTTCGTAAATTTCATGTTTCAAGGGGAAGGGGAAACACAAGGAATGTCACAATAATTTTTTTCCGAGAAAAGCTGTTTTAATGTAGAAAATCTCGTAAGACACAATGGTTCGCCAATCATTTTGCCGCTTTTTGTATGGACACTTCTACGTTTCACCACGAAAGGAATATTCTGTTCAACACTAGGAGGTTTCACCAATAGGGAAAGCTCAGAACCCGAAAAAAGACCGAAAATGGACATTCCTCTTTTTCCACCCTTACCCTTCATTTGTATTTTCCGAAGCAAATTCAGCTTGATTTTCAGGGGAAGAGTCCAAAATTCAATAACAGGCAAACTAAAAGGACGTATGATGAAATAGCATCCCCTGCAGCATCAGAACGCCTATTTTTTGTAGAATTTTCTTATAATATTCCGAATGGCGCTGAATTCTATTTAAGAAAAGAGAAAAGATTTGATTTTAAAAATCTAGAATACTGTCATATCGAAAACCAAGACGGCGGCAGCCCTAAACGTATTTATTTAATAAAAAATATTCACAGGCATTACAGACTACGATTAAATTACGTTTGCTAGGCCCTGATATATTTCTGAAGTTTAGGTTGATTGATGGTAAACGTTTTTTGGTAAAGTTTTATTTTTATATGGGTCAGTGTAGTAAGTTTGGACTCCTGTCCGTCATGATTCGCCCATTGGCCATTATAATCCACACCAATGCTCCTGCCGGGACTCGAACCCAGGACGTTCGAGTCGTTGGCCTACCGCCGTAGACAGCACGGCTACCAGGCCGGCACAGATTCATTGAATGCAAGTTATTGAAAACGCAAAAGTAACCACTGAACTTCATTGTATCCTCCTATTCTTGAGATTTATTCCTAAGTTCTAAAAGCTCATATCTTACTCGAATACATTACTTACCAGCAAAGCTCTACAATGTTGTCGAAATCTTTCTTTTAAAATTAGACTTCTTTACAAACTAAAGTTCATATCACGAATCTGAAATAGTTTCTGTTAAAAGAAATATCGTGAAAGTGAATATTTAGTTGTTTTTTTTTTTACCAAAGAAAAAACTATACATTGAAGTGCCAAATGAATTGACGCATCCACCTAGTGAGATTAACGTCCTCCTTTTGCCTTGATGACTGTGTGGTTCGCCTCGGCATGGATTTTGTCAGATGTTCAAAAGAGTTACTGAAGTGGTCAGGGAGTACGCCATGAATATAGTCGAAGGGGGATGTCTATGGTTATTGGGGGATTCACTTATCCACTATATTATACAGTGATCCATTATGTCTTACCAAGTATGCGCACGCGTGTGTGTGGGTATGTGCGCGCGCGGGTGTTTCTGTTTGTCATACTTTTCAAAATGAGAATTGTGCATAACCAACATTATTATTATTATTATTTTGAATTACTTGCGAAGAAAATCAAACAACTTATTCCTCTGTCGTTCGGTAGGAAACTGATTTTAGACTACGAGGAGATTTGATATTCACGCTTCGGATCATTTTCATCGATTAGAATGAATTACCAACAGAACTAATATCTTTCAAATAATTTTATATATTCTTATTTCTCTTTTTGCACTTGTCTAGCTTTTGCAAACCTTAATTTGGTAAAATTTGGACAGATATCTACTATTAAGTTTTAATTATTATGAAAGAGATTATTTACCTCAACTATGTCTTTAGAGCAAAAAATATTACATTTTAAATATAAGTAAGCTCTCCTGGAATGTATATCAAAATTACATCATAGTTGATAAAATAACTTAGTGAAAATTATATGCATTACTTATTCCAAGGTTCTCGGATCGATGCCCAAAGTGATCGATGATTTCCAAACAAATCTTGAAATCTGGGCACCAACTTCCACAAATTCAGTTCTTCCTAACAGTGTTATTGTGAATTGGCTTACGGATTGTAAAATATCATTTTAAGATGTTTTTTTTTTCGGAATGCTCAATGAGATGCAGAAACACATTAAAAATACAAAATTCAACTTTTGACCATTAAGGTTATTTTCAGATTAGTCGCAAACATATACAAACGTTTGTATATTTCGAGAGGAACGTTTCTGGTATCTATTTTTCGCTTTTCTGTCGCTACAAATCAAAGCATTGATGGACGTTTGAATAAAATTCTTTAAACT
>JAGDQP010036129.1:0-19213 GCA_022664845.1 Lepisma saccharinum | reverse complement strand
GCAGGTAACCTCTCCAACACTACAGAAGATTCCTTGGGAGAATGCTCAGCTGACATGAAATGTCTTGATAAAGTAGCAGCATCAGTCTCTGAGTACTTGTAAATCTGGTAAGGCCTCACATTAGCATCGCTGGCAGGATCCAGCAACAGCAAGTGTGGCAAACGTCATTCTTTGGTACACTTAAACAAACGAGTAATAATAAACCCATATCATGCTCATTTCTTTGTATATTTTCAGCTACTGTCTGGCAATTAAACACATAATACCTCAGGCAACGACGCCAGAACGGTACACTCATTTTGGCCAACCGAAATAAAACCACAGTTATTGACGTACCTTTGAAAGCATTATGTCAATTTGCCTGCAATATCCAACTCTGCAGTCTCTCTCTGGCTTCCAATAACAGTCAAGAAGCAAATAAAACTGCCTCGTCATCAACATAAACCTGCACACCAAGGAACTCAATTTTCGAAGGCAGTACGTAAACCTAAAACAAAATCGTTTCTGTAGGAAATTCAGGAGCAGAGATTACCAGGAAATACAAATCATGCCCTTGACGTAGAAGGTTGTAGATCTCAGTCTCACTCATCCAATTCCTGTGAACCCAGCAACGTGAACAAATAGCACATGCTGCATTCGCAATATACTATGTGCTTTTCTCCCTAGTGAAAAAAAAATAATCAACAGCTCCAGGAGCTACGCACCCAAAAAATTCATCTTCTGGATCACCAAAAACAACTTGACCCCCACGTCCAATACCTCCGCCATATTCAGAAATTTTATTACCACTATTCCTTTTAGCCATAATTATTTGATGCGAAGTAATGAACCAGAAATTGGAAAACAATGGGTAGAAGTTAATAGAACATTGAAACACACAAAACTGAATATCAATATAACCAGTTGTAAAACTAGCCAACTATAACCAACTGTATTACAAATTAAGCTTAACAGTAATTAATAACTAACAAGAACAGAAATAACAACAGCAAACCTTAGAACGATAAAATGAAGATGATAACTACAAAAACAATATAACAATAACCTATTAATAACAAGAAATAAATTAACATTATAACTAAAAGATAATAGAACTATAACTAGAAATACTTCTTTAAAAGAAATGAACAGAAACAGCTAAATGTAGATATGATAACGAAAATTGCAATCTCATGACAAATATAAGTTAGACTATCAGGGATTCAAATATATTGCTAATAATACACATGTCAAACATTAAGGATAGGTTTGTTGTTTGTTCTATATATTTAACAAGACCTTCTAACAGTTTCAACATAGGCGTACTGATTGTAGTAGGTAAGAAACTCTAGGTCCCCTTGTGAAAAGCTCCAAGATCGATCTAAGACTTTCATCACAACAAAATATTTACACTAATGGGACTTCTGTTTTATAAATACTATTCATGGTTTAAATTGCACTACGCCGACAAGAGTACGTCCCATTATGACGCGTTCCAATGTACTCCTAATGATAAATATATCAAACAGAAAGGCTACGTTTGTTAGTGCTAGGCAACTTAAGTTTTATAATTACTAAACAATGATTATAACGATGGCTAAAAATAACACTGCCATCACAATTGTAGCTCCAGCTATCGGGAGCTCGAATGTACCGCGAATAATAAACATGCCAAACATTAAGGTAAGGTTAGTTGTTTATTGGATATAATTAACAAGAACCTCTAACAGTATAACCATAGGCATTCTCATTTCAGTTGGTAAAGACTGTAGGCCCCTTGCAAATAGGTACAAGATCGATCAAACGGTGGTCATGATAACACAGTATTTACAATTAACGGTACATACTTCTGTTTTATAAACACTATTCATGGCTAGATGATAGAGCTTTCAATTGCTCTACCTCGACAACTGTATTTAAGATCATGAGGTGTTCCAATGTATTCTTAATGATAAACATATCAAACAGAAAGTCTACGTTTGTTTGTGGCAGTTACTTCCGTTTTATAATTACTAAACAATGATTATAATCGAGGGCCTAAAATAACACTGTTATGACAAATGTAGGTCCAACTATCAGGCTCCAACGTAACGCGAATAATAAACATGTCAAACATTAAGGTTAGGTTTGTTGTTTGTTGGATAAACTTAAATCTCAAACAGAAGGCTACGTTTGTTTATGGCAGTTACTTCCGTTTTACAATTACTAAACAATAATTGTAAATGATGGATTAAAGTATCACTTTCTTGACAACTGTAGGTCCGACTAGCAGGGGCTCCATTATACCGCTTTGACAATTTTGGGTTTGTTCGTTACCAAAGGTTATAAACGAGTGCTTTGCTAAAATAATAACTTGCACTAATTAAGCAATTATAAATGATATGTAATAATTATAATAATACAGAGAATACAACTCTACTTTACTTCATTAGAAATACACAAATTGAAACAGAACTTCTTTGGCAACATTAAGTTATCTAAGGTTAAGTCACTTGACATGTTGCCATCATAGCATAAATATATTAACAAAACAATTATATCTACATTTTCCTTTTCATATTATGAAAGTAGAAAATAATAAAGTACAATTACCAACGTATTTATCCTAAACATTCTGATAAAACAGAAAACTCTCATACCATAATTTCTTACAGCAAAAGAGTTAGAATGATCAATGAATCACAGTTTTTAAAACAAACTTTTCTACGAAACAATCCAAATACATTACTGGCCTAGACAACTCTAAATCAGAAACCCCAACGTCACGTCTCTATGCATATTAAATAAAATGCCTTCAAGCGTTTTATCAAAAAATCTCGTAAATACTCATTGTACGGAGAAAGAAAGGTACTTTTTATTTATTTCTTTACGATCTTTCTACTGATGCAGTCTCCATACACTTATCTTTACTATTTACGGAGATAAAGGTAAATTTCCTCATAATCCAAAAATAAATTTCCGATAACAGCACATATTTTCTCATATTGTATACCTTAAAATATCTACCCCTTAGAAACTTTTGAGCGGGCATATTAAATCCGTTCGGTATTTTCAACCCTACGCCACCATATTCTATGCACGTGCGCTACTTCTCCAATATATGTTCTTCAAATTTAAGCCGATATATTTGGACCAAGATACCTACGTTTCTAACAAACGTTGTTCAGAACGGAAAATTTGTACTCCGTCAACAATTGTAAGTGGCCATATTGGATCCAAGATGGCTACTTTTCGACGATTTAGGAATTGTTCCGTTGCCTACGCCTTAACATAAACATTCCTACCCAATTTCGTGCCTCTACCATATCTGAGAGTTGGTTTGAATTTTGATCTCCCCGAAAATTTGTTGCTCCCATGTTGAATCCAAATGGACACTTTTCCACAAATTTCATACTTGATCATTATCTACGCATCACAATCAATAAATATAGAAAGTTTCGACATCCCACACCAACCGATTCAGATATTAAATTTTAAATTTTAGTCCTCATATAGGATAGCAATTTTTTTCAAATTCAATTTTTAAAATGTAAATTTTGTTTCATCCTTAACCATTAGCCAAATGTTTCGCTTGTACCATGAGGACAACTTACCATTTCCACCCTTAACAATTTTTCAACCCCCATATTGTATCCAAAATAGCGACTTTTCCAACATGTCAGATTTTCCCATCACCTGCGTCTTCAACTTGAATATTCCTACTAAATTTCGTGCATCTGGCGTATTTGGAAGTAGGTTAGAATTTTGTTTCTTGGAATTTTTCAATCCGCAATATTGGATCCAAGATGGCGACTTCATCCACTTTTGACACTGAACATTTGTGGAAATTTTGAGTTTATATCAGGAGTCCTTTAGATATCATATTTTCAAATTTACGCTGCAATATTGAAACAAAGATGGCGACTTTTGAGAGGCAAATATCCTTAACGTAAATTACGATCCTTCCTTGATTGTATGATCGGTCATTATGTTTTTATCAGGTATAAAATTAATTATTCGCGGACATTCCGAATCAAGGTAGGCATAAAATCAGTTCGGTGGCCATATTGGATCCAAGATGGCAACTTTTCCATCATATCGGAAATTTCCCATCCCCTACACCACATGTTGAATCGTTGTCCCAAATTTTGTAATTCAAGACCTCCTCGAACAATCTTATAATTAAATGGTATAGGGACTTTAGACGAATATAATCATTCAAGTACTTTGCATATACCGTAGAATTCTCTTCCTTAATGGATGAGTTATAGCTGTCTGTACACTTCGTTTCTTAGTAGCATATGAAAAGAACAAAATTATTGATGATATTAGTGCTACAACTTATGATCTATAGTGATTTTAAGTAGTCCTGAAGCTAGGGTCAATTCAATTTTGCAATAATAATTATCATGTACGTCAAAAGAATGACGTTCACTTTAAACAAATTTGAAAATAGCTGATATTCAAGATTTTATCAGACCATTTTAAACCCTTTCTCGGAAGTAATTTGATGAATTACACTCGTAATTAGAATAGGTTTCAATTAATTTTAGAAATGTTGGTGTGTTTATTGTATCTGAATGATCGGTAGCGTACTGAACGATGCTAGAAATCGAGTAGTTTAAACGTTGTTAATTGTAAAGGAGTATTCGTTATATCTGAAAGTGACTCCAGTAATAGTATATTATTTTTGAACTGGGATCAAAGGCTGAGTATATTCGGCTTGAAAGTCAACATGCCTTACGAGATTTTTATCAAAGAATCATCATTGAATGTAGAACGTGACTTACGTTATTTCTTCATGGTAAAGATAAAAAGGATATGTAATATGATTCAAAGTATTCCTAAGTGGTCACATCTTTGTAACTAGTCAAATTCAAGATTCTATTCAATGTTTTTAAACCTGTTATGTGAAATATTTTGATCAATTACGGTTGGGGTAAGAAAACTTTTATATTAGTTTTAAAATTCTTGGTATTAATATTTTTTTGAATATTGATTTGCGCAGTGAACGACGCTAGTTATCGAATAGTTAAACAATTGGTCGGAAAAAGGTTGTATTGTTTCTTATAGTGACATGACTAAGAGTATTTTGATTTTGAACCAGGTTCAAAGGTTGAGTTTACTCGCGTTTAATACAATCCAGGAAAGAAGGAAGTTTTGTCATATACTTGTTTGCAAACGAAAGTCTAAAAATTAGTAGATATACATTTTGTTTAAGAACTATCCAAATAAATCTGATGCTTAGTCAATTTTTTATTGTTTCTATTTATCCCTTTCAGCCAAATTAATTTTATAATAATAGTTATCAGTAAGTCAGAATAATGACGTTCACTTATAACAATTTGAAAATAGCTTATATTCGAGATTTTATCAGAAGATTTTAAATCCTTTCTCTGAAGTAATTTGTTGAATTACACTCGGAATTAGAATAGGTTTAATTTAATTTTATAATCCTTGGCGTGTTAATTTTTTTCGGAATGATCGTTAGTGTAATGAACGATGCTAGGTATCGAGTAGTTAAACAATGTTAATTGTAAAAGAGGTTTCATTGTTTCTTAAAGTGTCTCCAGTAAGAGTATATTTATTTTGAACTAATTTTAGAAGCTGAGTATATTCGTTCTGTGTACAAGCCCGGAAAACTTAAAAGAAAGTTCAAATTTACACTAGCTTGGAGAAAAGAGAATCTAAATCAAAATGAAAAATCAACATGACTCTCCGTTCCTTTGTATTCTATTAAAAGAGCATATTTAATGACGAAATTACTGCGACAACTCACTATTGATAGTGATTTAAAGTACTTCTGAACGTAGTCAATTGAATCTTAAAATTACAATTCTCAGATACGTCAAAAGACTAACGTTCATTTTTAGCAATACAGAAAATTACTTATTTTCCTTAAAATTTATTCTTAATATTTTCGAAAACATCAAATTATTTTAAAATAATCAGTTATTATATCAACTTTGCTTACGAAGTTTTAACCAAGAATCATCAATCTATGTAGAACGTGATTTCCGCAATTTCTTCACGTTAAAATTGAACGTACATGTTATAAGTTTGCAAGTATTCCAAAACGAACACATCTCTGTAAATTGTTACATTGGAGATTTTATTCAATCCTTATAAATCCTTACTCCGAAGTACTGTGATGAATAGCCGTTAGAATGGTAATACGTTTTTATTAATATTACATTTCATATCATTTTTAATGTTTCGCAATGATGGTTAGTTCAATGAACGATGCTAGGAATCGAGGAGTTTAAAGAGTTAATTGTACAAGCAGTTTTATTTATTGTTACAGGTACTCGCGTAAGAGTATTTTGAATTCGAATTAGGTCCAGAGGCAGAGTCTATTCATTCTTTGTGCAATCCATGGAAACTAAAGGAATTATCAAGTTCATACTAGGTTGCATGAAAGAAAATGCGAAACTTACTTTTTATATATCTAGATTGATAACTTATCAAGTAAATGTAACGTTTGATCAGGATTTTCAATGCTCTAATTACACCCTTTAGGCAAATAAATGCACACATAGTTTTAGCTTTGGACTATTGTATCTGATTCATATTTTTTGCATGTATTTCATATTATCCTGCTTTATCAGTTGATTTATTGTCATAGGAAAATCATTGATGTTGAGCTTCGTTTCTTCGTAATCAATTAAACGATACTATTTAATGATGATCATACTGCTACTACCTATGATTTATAGTGACTAAAGTAGTCCTGAAGGAGGGTCTTTTCAATAATGCAATTCCAATTCTCATACACATCAAAAAATTAACGTTCATTATCAGATATTTTGAAAGTAGCTTAATTTCCGTGGAAAATGTACTTTAAATTTTATAGCATCAGACTATTAAAAAAAAATACTTACAATTTAACATGTCTTACGAAGGTTTTATCAAAAATTCCTCATTTAATGTAGAAAATAATTTATTCTATTTCATTAGGTTACAAAATAAACTTTAATGTTACATGATTACAAGTTTCCGAAATGGTTCCATCTTTCTACATAGTTAAATTTAAGATTTTATTAGATGATTTTAAATTCTTTCTCCGAAGTATTTTGATAAATTATACTTGGATTGAGAATATGTTTAAATTAATTTTAGAAATGTGGTGTGTTTAATGTTTCTGAATGATCGTTATCGCATTGCACGATGCTAGAAATCAAGCATATAAAACAATGTTTATTGTGAAAGAGGGCTCATGTTAATTGTAAAAGAGGGTTCATTGTTTCCTAAAGTGACTACAGTAAAAGTATATCGTATTTGAACCAGGTTCACAAGCTGTGTTTATTCGTCTTTGTACAATCCACGAAAAATAAAAAAAATCAAGTACAGACTAGGTTGCAGAAAGGAATATCTAAAATTACTAGAGAGATATGTGGATTGACAAGTTATCAAGTAAATAAAATGTTTAGTAAATTTGTATTGTTCTCCTCCCCCCTCCCGTTCAGCCAATTTATGCATATACACATTCAATTAGAACCATAGTGTATAATTCAGTATTTAGAAGACTTTAGAAAAATCGGTTTTAAACGTCAACATGCCTTACGAGATTTTAATAAAAGAAACACCATTCAATGTAGTACGTGACTTATGTTATTTCTTCATCGTAAAAATGAACGGATATGTTATATGTTTCAAAGTATTCCTAAGTGGTCACATTTTTGTAACTAGTCAAATTCAAGATTTTATTCGTTCTCTATAAACATTTTCTGTTAAATATTATGATCAATTACATTTTGAATGAGTAAACTTTCATATTAATTTTCACAATTATTAGTGTGTAAATTTTTTGTGGAAAATTGGTTAGCGTAGTGAACGACGCTAGTTATCGAGTAGTTAAACAATGATAATTGGAAAGAGGTTTTATTGTTTCTTATAGCGACTTGATTAACAGTGGTTTGAGTTTGATTTAGATTCAAAGGCAGAGTTATACTCGAGCTTTATACAATCAAGGAAAGCATACAATTTTGTCATGTTGAGATTTGTTTGCAAAAGAACCTCTTAAAATTAGTAGATATACATGTTTTTTAGGACTTTTCAAGTATATGTGATGCTTAGTCAGATTTGTATTGTTCCTATTTATCCCTTTCAGCCAAATTAATAATTTCTTAATTTCGTCTTTATACCAAAGAGTTTGATTCAGATACTTTTGCATGTACTCGATATATCCCTTCCTTGCATGTTGAGTTATAGATATAGGATAATCATCAATGAGGGTCTTCGTTTCTCCGTGTACTCTATTAAAGGAATATACTTAATGATGAAATTACTGCTACATCTCTTATGATCTATAGTTATTTAAAGTATTCCTGAAAGTAGGATGAATTCTGTCATGCAATTCCAATTCGCAGATACGTCAAGAGAGTTACTATGTTTCTATCGATTTTGAATATAGCTTAATTTCCCTGGAAACTGTTCTTAATATTTTCGAAAGCACCAGTATCTTTAAACTTTAAGCTAATATATCAACGTGCCTTGCGAGAATTTAATCAAAGAATTATCATTCAGTATTGGGAGTTATTTACGCTATTTCTTCATGGTAAAATGAGATAAAAATTTTATATTTTTCAAAGTATTTTTAAATGTTCTCATATTCCGTACTAGTAAAATGGACGAACTCAACTGTTGTACGTCTCTAGTAAAAATGTAATAATTTAATTTCTAATGGAGGCTCATCAGTTGGTCGCCTCTATGTTTTGGAAATGCGAGAATCTTTATCACACACCCTCTTCAATGGAGGTAAAACTCCTTTTTGTTTCATAGTAGTTTCAAGGATACTTTGCTGTAGTGTATTAGCATTTTCATGTCAAAAATCCTATTGCTGCATAATTGCTACAAGTAAGTAGAGATGCAAACGCAGTTTTGCAGCTATTTTACGAGAGTTGCTGTGCAATTGGGCTGCCATTTTGTGATAAGTTACATTTTCTATTTTGTCCAGTTGTTGGACTCTAAGGTTTGAAAATTCGAGAATGAAACAAAAATGCTCGCTCTCTTTGTGTTTTTCTTTTCAATTCGGAACGAGAAAAAGACGGCAATAAGCAGAAATGAACTGTATGTTTTAGATTTCACTCTCTTATTTTATAATTCATTTTCTGTTTCACTTCGCTTTTGTAGCAATTGTCCTCTTTTAAGATTTGACGTTTGGGATTGTTGATTTTTTAATTCCTAGGCCAAGCGGCATTACAGATGTCTAATAAAGCCAGACAGCTGAGTAATCCTGGATTGCGGAAGGAACAAGTTTCTGAAAAGCCAAACAGCCAGAAGTCAATACGACGTTTACGACGGATGACTTCTGATTAGTTTCTGGTAAGTAGACTAACCATCGTTCTAATTTAGATACTTGATTGTTGAAATCGAAAGAACAAATAATACCATTTCAGTGAAGTTCTACTTGGTAGTACCATGAAACCGTTTTAAAACTTTTTTCTTTTCAAACAATATTTTAAATCAATTCTCAATTCTGTACTCAAACAATAACATAATAATGATGTAGCGCTTTTTATATTTAATTTGTTTATTGTGTAACAATACCATGATAATGAATGAAAATGTTAATAGCATACCAGCATAAGCATAACAATGTTGACTTGACAGTTATCAAAAAGCATTTTAACTTTTTCTCTCTTCGTTTGGTTCCGAAATATTCACATTTATGTTATGGATAATAATACTTCATATATATGACAAACTGAAAAATATATATTCGGAATGATTTATTTGTATCTTTCTTTACCATTGTGCACATTATTTTTTATGTTAAAAGGAAAAGTTTACTTTTTTCAAAGAAGCTATAAGATTGTGTTTTTCATTGAAACTTGAAATAAAAACTAAAAACTTCTACAAAATATTAGTTAATCCTGCTTGAAAAGTTCAATCAATTTGGAAAACTTAAAAATTATTATATTCAAATTATAATATTTTATTTATTTATTTCATATTATCTATGTTTCATATTATCTATTAACCCACATCTGCTACAGTTCGGATTAGTAGTAATATTCAACGGCTACAAATTATGTTTGACATTTATTATATGATACCAAGTAAATAACACCAACCTAAATAACTTATGGTAGGCAATTTTCATTTATTATTGGATTGAATATACATCATGTATAATGGGGTGCAAAATATATGGATTTTTAACTTTAATACATTGATATTCAGTGGAAATACAAGCTGAATTCCTTTAATAGTAACATTATTATAAACTTGCAAATGTATTGGGGTATTTACAAAGCATATCAATTGTACAATGACGTTATAACACATTACCTTGTAGTTCCATGCTTTTTTGTTGTAATACAGCTTGGATTTTATTTAAATATAATGTAGATCTCGACACTCTTGGACAATGCCCTTCCCATAAATAATAACCTGGGCTTGAAGATAATTGGCCCATTGTTGCTTGTTAAAATTAAATGTTTGTAGGTAATATATTAATTTAACATGTACTTAAATATTCACAAAATTAATTCGTGTCATGATTTTTGGGGAAGTTAATATTTTTTGATTAATGTTGTACACGATTGAAATAGTTTTTGTGCATATTCTTTTATTGTATGATTGAGACTCGCATACCACATAATACCTGGTAGTTTTACATGATTACAATTTTATGGTCATTTTCAAACTAATATTGTGCATAGTTGGTGATAGAACATAATTTAAATTTCTTCATATTTAATCTAATACCTGCAGTTTGTTCAAATATTTTGTTCAACTTAATAGTATGATGAGTATCTGTTTGATTCTATAAAATGTGTGTGAAATCATCAATAGAATTCATTACTTTTAAACGGCTACATGCACATCGTATTCCTTGTAGAATATTTGAGATTTTGTGTACAAATAGCGACATTGCCATTACCATAATCATTTTCATTGCAAATGTATTTTTACGTGTGGAAACGTAGGTTACAAAACCATCACCTACTATGCATAGTTTCGAAATTCAGTATCATTACGTATTTCAATGCATGTTAATTTTTCTTCATTTAATAACATTTCAACATGTCTTATTGAACATAAAAGAAAAAAAACACAAATGTTTCTTAATGGCGAAGGTTTACCCTGGGCACTCGAGCCGGGTACCTTTGCTTCACTGTTTAAGAAAATACCTGATGTTGGACGTAGAGAAATCTCAGCTGAGAGCAGACTAATCAATGCGGTCATCCTTCTTCGGAAAGGGTGTACAATCAATTTAAAAGTTAACGAATTTTGAAAAATGAGAAGTACGTTAAAATTATATTATAATGTTTAAACTTAAATTCATTGTTTCTTATCTCTTGGTTCATATGTGAGTATTCAAAATATTATAGAAAACTTGTACTTGTCATTGTTACACGTATAGTGAAATGAGCTGTATAGTGTAGCAGGAATTAATTAAGAACATTTCCTATCATCAAAGAATAATTTACTTAAATTTTCAGTATGTAATATTAAATATAATCATATAACTACGACTTAGGGAAAATTCTCCAAGGTTTCTAGAGAAGCCATTCTATGATTACCCAGTTCTCCTTCAGAAAGCATTATTAATGTGCTGAAAGCTAATAACTCTGGGAATTGCGGCCACACGGCGCGAGAGAAATAGAACTTGACACTTTATTGAAACAAATGTGATAAACTGTGACTCATGATTTTGATAGGTAGTAAATAGTAGTATTCCGACAGAAATGATAATGATTTCTAAAAGCAATAAAATGTTTCAATAATGATTACCGATAAAGCTGACTAAATTTTTCCAGGTTTTTCCTCAATTACTCCAGACAATGCTACCTTCAATTAATGAACTTGTCTTCTGATTCAATCATTTCTGCCACGTAACCGGACTTGAATCATAGTTGTCTGCAGGTCATAGATGCTGTTAAATAAAAAAGGTTTGGTAATATTTTTTTAACAAGGCGAAACAGCATTTGTTTGAGTGCAGAAGAGAAAGGAAAGTTAGGAGTATTGATTTAATTATTTATCGGTTCGGAATTCTATTCCCGTTTATTCTGAGTTCATCTTTGGTTTCCGTTGGTCATAGTAAAATAATCCTTCAATAGAATCGGAAATGACCCCTTCTTAAATTCTTCCTCTTGTTGCTATTTAAGTAAATACATCTGTAGTAAAATACCTGTAATTAGACTGCATCTTGAGAGTATTATATTATAAATAATTGAAGGGTACACGGGAAGAACGATAAAAGTCAATTTTTGAAAGTTGTGAGAGGAAAACCCTTTCTCATTGTGAACACTTCAATTTAAAGTAATTTTTGGCTTTGAGGCATGTTTCCTTCAGTTCGAATACATACCTGGAGCCAAAAACAACTTTGAATTAAAATGTTTACACTTTATAATGCATTTTTCTGAAAACTTTCAAAAATGAATCTTGATCGTTTAGAATCGATAGTTCTAAACCGAAAATTGAACTACTTCTAATAGATCTTTAACAACGCATTTGAAAAATTTTTCAAAGTTTATTTTTCTTTACATCTTACATTATTTATCATGTCTAAATGTCCCAACAAGAGCACAAGCTGATATATTGTGTTTTCCGTTATCCAGCCATATTTTTAATTACTGAAAACAACTTTAAAGCTTTAGTGATGGACTCCCAATGATGTAATATGTACTATGGTCAAATTTACTGAGAATGTGCCCACTCAGTGCCACGGAAATAAAATTTGATACTTAATTGAAGTAAAGGTGATAAACATTTATTCAAAATATTACATGGTAGTAAGCAGTTGAGTACTGGAAAAATTGATAATCATTTCAAAAAATCAATAAATGGAATGCGATCATTTCATTACCAACAGGCCGTAACTATTATTGCAGATCGTATATTTTGCATTCCAGAAAACATATCTCACCCTGGATGAGTGACCTTCCTTGCTGTATATTTCCAGGTTTCTATTTAGTTACACTAGACAAATGTCAGGCTACTACCTTCAAATTATGTACTCGTCTTCTAGTTCCCATTCATTTTCCCACTCTCTGATGGCATGAATTATATATTAGTGAAAGGAATAAAATCGATTCAATTCACATATGTTATGCTAATATAATTGTTGTATAACGCAAGACAGAATTTGTTTCGGTGCCCACGAAAAAGCGTGGTAGGTAACGTGCTGATATAATTATTTGTCGGTTCCGGATTCTGTTCCATTTCCCGGCCATTGTCGGTGTTTATTAGGTTTCCGTTGGCCACAACAATATTATATCCCAATAGAACCGGAAAGGACTTCTAAAATTCTTTCTCTTGTTGTTAATTTAGTAAATAGAGCAGTTGCAAAATAACAGTAATTAAACTGCATCTTGAGACTGTCATATTATTAAGTAATTAGATGTTTTAAAATCGAAAATTGAACTACGAAATTTCAAATAGGAATTTACAACATATTTGAAAATTATTAAAAGGTTTACTCTGTGAAGTGTTAGAATTTCTACCATCATAAGAGTTCGAAGAGGAAACATCGGCTGTTTCATATTGTGTTTTTTGCTAATAAGCAATATTATTATTAACTGAAATAAAAAAAAACGTGAGTAACGGTAAATGATGTAATGCGTCATATATCCAAACTACAGTTTAGTAACTGAATTTATTTTTCTATAAACACGTGCTCCCTTCGAACAGAACCAATTACACTTTTCACTAAAAGTTCATTGTTCCCAAACTCGATTTCAAGTGCGGCTATAACATATTCGGAGTTCATTGAGGATGTTCTCACTTTTTATTTCATAAAACGGCAATCATAAAGCTATATTTTTTCGGGATTGTTAAATTTTGAGCAGAAACACATACAGAGAGTCGGAAAACTTACCATAACAAATGGAAGCGATAGTTTCAACAGGGTCAATATCAAAGTTACAAGCAAACTGGTACTCCTTTCTTGTCTCTTAATTTATGAAAATATTCCAGAAACAAGGTTGGTTGAAAGATTTTGTCAAGAAGTCAGATATTCCCATGTGCTTCTAACCGGATCAATTTTCTGATTAGATTGTCTAGTAGCAATTCCTACTTTTATTATAATATATGTATTTTAAAAAGCTTATCCTGTAAACACATATAATAACGATTGTTGCTATGATGAATAGACAACAGTTGTTTAAGACTTCTGTTTTTATATTAGACGGATAGTTACAAACAAGCTAAATATAAAAAAATTGAGATTTAAGAAACATGTTAAAATTGTATCTTTTAAATTCTGAAGCCTTCCAACTTAAATGCATTTTTCTTATCCCGCGGCTTATATGTCAGTATTCAAAATATCTTAAAAGACTTATAATTGTTACGAGTGAAGTGTAATTCACTATAAAGCATAACAGGAATTACTTAAGATAATTTCCTATGATAAAAATAATTTATTTTACATAAATTTCTGGTATGTAATAGTAAAAAAATTCAAAAGCGTGTACTTGGGAATCATATGTTTAACGTTTGCAGAGATACCATTCTATGATAACACATGTCTCCATCAGAAATCATTGTTAAGATAGTCAAGCTAGTGACTCTGAGGATGGCGCCCACTCGTCGGCAAGAAATAAAATTTGACATTTAATTGGAATAAAAGTTGGTAAACAGTGATTCATAACATCAAATGGTAGTAAATAGTAGAACACTAACACAATTGATAACCATGTCTAAAAATCAATAAATTGAATGTCAACATTTGCTTACTTCTTGGCCCTAAGTAGAATGGTAGATCGTACATTTTGCATTGGGAAAACCATATTTCACCACGGATGAGTGACATTCTTGGATTAAATTTTCCAGGATTTTATTCAGTTACACCAGACAAATGTCAGACTACTACCTTGAATTTAAGTACCGGTCTTCTAGTTCCCATTCATTTTCCCACGCTCTGCCGGCGTGAATTATATATTGGTGAATACAATAAACTCTATTCAAGTAACGTATATTACGCTAAAAAAGAAAAATGTTGTATAACGCAACACAGAATTTGTATCAGTGCCCAAAAAGCGCGGTAGGTAAAATGTTCATATAATTATGTGTCGTTAGCGGATTCTATTCCAGTTCCCGGCCATTCTCGATTTTGTTGTTTTCGTTGGCCACAACAAGGTTATCCCCCAATAGAACCGGGAATGTATTCTTCTACAATTCTTCCTCTTGTTGTTAATTTAGTAATTAGGTCAGTTGCAAAATAACAGCAATTATTAAACTCTATCTTGAGAGTGTTATAATACTAAGTAATTAGGTGTTTCAAGATCTAAAATTGAACTACGAAATTTCAAATAGGTGTTCAACATCATATTTGAAAATTTGTGTTTGCTTTGTGACGTATTAGAATTTTTACCATGATAAAAGTCCGAGAGAAAACATCAGCTGTTTTATATTTTGTTTTGGGCTAGTAAGAAATATTATTATTAACTGAAATTATAGAACCTATTTAGCTACGGTAAGTGATGTAACGCGTCATATATCCAAACTACAGTTTACTAACTGAATTTATATTTTGTCTAAAAACAGGTGCTCCCATCGAAAACAACCAATTACATTTTCACTAGTAGATCATTGTTCCCAAGTTGGATTTCAGGTACAGCTATAACTTATTCGTTGTTTATTGAGGATGTTCTCACTTTTAATTTCATCAAATAGCAAAATACAGCTATATTTGTTCATTATTATTAAATTTTGAGCAAACACATTCATACAGTCAGAAAATTTACCATAGCAAATTGAAGCGATAGTTTTAACAGGGTCAACATCGTAAGTGACAAGAAACTGGTACTCTTTTCGTGTCTCTTAATTTGTGAAAAGTATTCAAGAAACATGATTGGTTGAAAGATGTTGTCATAAAGTCAGATATGCCCTTGCGGATGTAACCGGATAAATTTTCTTTTTATATTATCTAGTAGCAATTCCTATCTTTATTATAACATTTGTCTTTTAAAAAGCTTATCCTATAAATACATATAGTAACGATTTTTTCTGTGATTGATAGACAACAGTTGTTTAGAATTTCTCTTTTTCTATTTGACGGATAGTTACAAACAAGTTAATTGAAAAAGGAATTTTAAAAACTGAGAAATATGTTGAAATTGTATCCTTTGAATTCTGAAGCTTTAAAACTTTAATGCATTTTTTATATTACGTGGCTTAAATGCCAGTATTCAAAATATGATAGATGACTTGTAATTGTTACGAACGAAGTGTAATGTACTCTAAAGTATGACTGGAATAAATTATTATAATTTCCTATAATCAGAAATAATTTACTTTACATAGATTTGTGGTATGTAATATTGAAAATAATCATAAAGTGTCTATTTGAGAATGATATGTTAAACGTTTTGCAGATAAGCCCTTTTATGATGACCTATGTGTGCTTCAGAAATCATTATTAAGATGTTGAAAGCTAATGACTCTTAGAATGGCGCACACTCGTTGTCAGGAAAATACTTTTGACACTTAATTGAAATAAAGGTGGTAAACGTTGATTCATAACATTACAAGGTAGTAAATAGTAAAGCACGAACAAAATTGATAAACATTTCTAAAAATAAAAATAAAATGAATGACAACATTTCATTACCTAGTTTGCGTAACTAGGATGGTAGATTGTATATTTTACATTACGAAAAGCCATATTTCACCAGTAATGACTGGCCTTGGTTGCTATAATCTTCCATGTTTACATTCAGATACACCAGACAAATGACATACTACTACCTTCAATTTACGTACAAGTGTTCTAGTTCTCAAAAATTTCCTCACGCTCTTCCGGCGTGAATAATATATTAATGAGAGCCATACAATTTATTCAATTAACGTATGATATGCTAATATGTTTGTTGTATAACACAACATATGTCTCAGTACCGTGGAAGAAGCGCGGTAAGTAAAGTGCTCGTATAAATAATTTTAGTTTCCGGATTCTATTCCAGTTCCCGGCCATCCGTAGTCCCTTTTTGGTTTCTGTTGGCCACATTAAAGTCATCCTTTAATAGAACTGGGCATGACGCCTTCTTAAATCGTTCTTGTTGTTGTTAATTTTGTGAATATATCAGTTGATCAGTTGGAAAAAGATTCTGTTATATTATTAATTAATTAGTTATTTCATAAACTAAAACTGTACATTTAAACTTCCAATAAGTATTTAACAAGATAATTGTTAATTATTTAGTGATTTGGTCTGTGAAGTCTTAAATCTTATACATTAATAACTCAGAGCAAACATCGCTAGTATGGAACGGTAAATGTGTAATGCGTCATAAATCCAAACTACAGTTTAGTTACTGAATATATATTTTGTCTATAATCACGTGCTTCCCTCGAAGACAATCAATTACACTTTTCACAAAGAGATCATTTGTAAATAGTAGAGTACTAAAAAACTTGAAAAACTGTTCTAAAAATCAATAAATTGAATGTCAACATTCCGTTACATAGTTGCCGTAACTAGAATAGTAGATCATACATTTTGCATTGAGAGAAAATATATTTCACCCCGGGTTAGTGAGTTTCCTGGCTCTAACTTTCCAGGTTTTTGATTCACTTACACCAGACAAATGTCAGATTACTATTTTCAAATTCCAATCATTTTCTCACACTATGCCGGCGTGAATTTTATATTACTGAACGCCATAAAATCTATTGATTCACGTATGTAATGCTAATGAAATTGTTGTGTAAACGCAGCATTTGGTTCAGTGCCGAGGAAAAAGCGCGGTAGGTATAGCGTTGGTATAATTATTTGTCGTTTCCGGAATTAATTCCAGTTCCGCGCTATTCTCAGTTCTTTTTTGGTTTCCGTTGGCCCCTACAAGATCATTCTTTAATAGAACCGGGAAAGACCCCTTCTAAAATCCTTCCTCTTGTTGTTAATTTAGTAAATAAATCAGTTGTAAAATAACCGTAATTATACTGCATCTTGAGAGTTTTATATTATTAAGTAATTAGATGTCTCAAAATCGAAAATTGAACTACGAAATTTCTAATAGGTATTTTCCAACATATTTGAAAAATTTTCAAATCTGTGCTCTTTGAAGTGCTAGATTTTTAACCATGGCAAATGTCCCAGTAAATGCATAAGCAGTTTTATATTCTGATTTCTGCTAATAAGCCGAATTTTTAATAACTGAAAGTAAAAATCTCTAGTTAGCAACGGCAAATTATGTAATGCGTCATATATCCTAACTACAGTTTAGTAACTGAATTTATATTTTGTCTTTAACACGTGCTCCCAGGAACACAAACAATTGCGTTTTTCACTAAGATATCATTTTTCCCCAAGTTCGATTTCAGTGCGAGTATAATTTATTCCGAGTTTTTTTAGAATGTTCTCATCATTCCATTTCAGCAATAGGCTATAATAATAATCGTTCACGGTTATTGGATTTTCCGCAAAAACATGAATATGTCCAAAGAATTTAGCATAATAAATTGGAGCAACAATTTTGTCAGGGTTAACATCGTACTGGGAAGTAAACTGGTACTCTTATCTTGTATCTTAACTGGTGGAACTATCCTAGGAAAATGGTTGCTTTAAAGGTTTTGTCATAGAGTCAGATAATCCCTTGCGTTTCTAAACGGAATAATTTTCTGGTACCTACGTCTAGTATTAATTCCTAACTCTACGACAATTCAATTTTAAATAGCTTTCTCTGTATAGACATATAATAACAAATTTTGCTCTGATGAATAGACAACAATTGTTTAGGAATTATGTTGTTGTTCTATTTGCATTTCAACTTAAATTCATTTTTTTCTGTTCTCTTAGTTTCTATGTCAGTATTAAAAATCTCATAGTTGACTGGTAATTGTAATTGTTACGTTGAAGTGTAATGTACTGTAAAGTATAAAGAATAGGTGCGGTAAGTAAAGCATTCGTTTAATTATTTGCATGTTCTAGATTCTATTCCAGTTCCCGACCATTCTCAGTTTTATTTGGTTTCCGTTGGTCACAATAAGATAATCATTCAATAGAAATGTGGATTATTCCTTCTTAAATCATTCCCGTTATTGTTGTTATTTTAGTCAATATATTTGTTGTAAAATTGCTGTATTTAGAATGCATCTTGAGAAAGTTATATTGTTAAATAATTAGATAGTTCAATATAGAAATTTGAACTACGAAACTTTTCATCGATCTTTAACAACATACTTAAAATGTGTTGAAAATTTTCCCCTGAAACTTCTTAAATTTTTCATCATGGTAAAATGTCCTCAGCGAGAGAATGAGTTATTTTATATTATCTCCCATCTTTTAATTACTTAAAACAACAAA